>PVLD010004497.1:0-61186 GCA_004027595.1 Dinomys branickii
ACTGTTGAGACCATATCACCTTGTCTATAGATTAGTTGTGATTGTACTATTTTCTATGATAATGGGTGTCTGTTTGTCAATATGTTTTTGTACTTTTATGTTTCTAAAATTAAAAAAAAAACAAAAAAAAACAAAAGTAAATAAAACAAAATAAGATAAATAAAATAAGATAAAAGGCTTTGGGTTTACAGAGACCTGAGTTGGAATCCTGACCATGATTTCAGACCTAGTTTTTCTCACATGAAATTTTGAAGTTATATAACATATTATGTGAATTATTTATTCCTCACAAAAAGATCCAAGTGAGTAGTTTCCATGTCTTTCCAAGTCCCTTGAGTATTTTACAGAGAAAAATGCCTAAATTTAAGAAAATATGATCATTACATAATTGTTGGACTGTTCAAAGAAATTAATTGAGTGTTATTTTAATCATGTAGGTTTATATATTTATATATGTTTCATATACAGAAATGTTTCATTTTTTATTTTATTGTAAAGAGAAAAGAACAAAAACAAAGACATAAACAAGGCAACACAAAAACCAATGAAAACGGTACAGAATTTCAAAACAAGGTGATAGGAAATTACTAGTGGTTTTTGTATAATATATCGTTATCTTCAAAGTAGTTACTCAGATTACCAGATATAGGTATGCAGGATTGATCAAACAATTAAACATTAACTGTTTCTTTCAATAAACCAATAGAAATTAGTAGCAAAATTACCTTGATTATCTTTTGTGTGTATATATATATATATTTTTTCCCTTTCTTCTTTCTTTCTTTGTTTCCTTTCCCTCATCTCAGTTGTTCTTTCCTTTTAAATAGTTTCTTTTCTTTTCACAGTATCTATTCTACCTTTCAGATTTCATTTACTCTTTCAGGTTCTTATGTTAGGGAGACAATACAATGTTTACACATGCAGGTCTGATTTATTTCTTTTATGAATATGGCCTCTAGTTGCATCCATTTATCTATAAAAACCTCCAGTTTATCTTTCTTTATAGCTGAGTAATACTCCATTGTATAAAAATACCACATCTCTCTTATCCATTACTTAGCTGGTGGCATTCGAGCTGTTTCAAGGGTTTCATTTGATCCTTTTTACTCTTCGCACTGCCCCCTTCCTCCAGTTCCCTTCCTGTCACCAAAAATTCAGTTTCTATATTTCCTACCAACGTTTTTTCTTTATTTATAATTTGTGTTTCTCATATAGGAGAAATCATTTGTTATTTAAGCATGTATGTCTTATTTATTTCACTTAGCATTATGATTTTCAAATCATCCATTATGCACCAAAGACTCATATTTACCCTTCTCTTTTTGAAGACTTTTAAATGTACTTATTTTAACCCAATATTTTCATAAAAATGTGATGAAGCAAATTTTATTTAGAAAAAGCCTATGACAACTGCACTCAGAGGTTTTCCTTTACATTCTTTGTTTATTTTAAGGAGAAAAGAACAAACAATAAACACAACAAAGACAAACAAAACAACACAAAAACTATAAAACTGATACAGAATTTCAAAACAAGATAATAAGAAATCTACAATGGTTGTTACATTACATGTTGTTATCTGCAAAGTAGTTACTTAGATTAGAATTGTTTTTCATTATTTAATAGTTCCCTGATCCAACTAAAATTCCCCTCAGATCCACACCATTTTCCTGACACCTACAGAGTAGCAATGACCAGCTTCATATTTCAACTTGCCGTAGCAGACTGCTAGTATGTTAGGGTCATAAAAAGATGCTCACATCAAGCTGTAATCTAGGATAAAGTATAATGTATGACTTTATCTGCAGTCCAGCAACACTGTACCTCGAGGCAAATTTAAATAGTGTTGTGTATGTGTTGTCCGTGTTGTGATACGTAGCCCTCAGACACGTGTAAGTGGGTTCCGGGGCTGGCGCTACTGACGGCTGCACATCACAGTTGATTCCAAAATGAAGTTCGTCTTTGTAAAATGGAAAAAAAAGAACATGAATAAAATAATCACTTTTAGACTTAAAAAAGTCTCCCAAACTTCTAAGTACCCCCCACTCCAAAGTCTTTCCGACAAGTGTTTAACAAGCTTCCCTAAGAAGCTATACCTAGTTATATCACTTTATACAAACCTTACTGTTTAAGTACTGATATAAAATTATGACATGCAAATCTTAACCACGTGACATGTAAGTGGATATTTAATTATGCGAATTTTATTATAAAGTAACAAATACATTTGCAATCGGGGTGATTATCAGAATCCTAATAATCAGGGCAAGTACATTTGCCTTTAACAAAATAACGAGATCAATTCCACTTGGAGTTACCAAAAATTCAGCAATTAACTCTGGAATAAATATTCAAAGAATCCACCTCATTTTGCAAAGTAATAATAATGTGACTCCAAGTGGAGATGAGTAGACCCTGCAAAAGATTGAATTATGGGATAGTTTGAGTTATGCTCCTTCAAATTTTATATATTAATGCTCTAACCTCAGGACCTCACAACATATTGGAGATAGGGTCTATAAAGAGGTCTCTCAGTTAAAATGAGTGGTTACAGGTAGAGCTGAATGCAGTAAAACTAATATCCTCCTAAGAAAAGCAGCTTTTGAAAAGTCATCTACTGATACCACAGTGAGAAGCTGGCAAACTAGGCAGAGAGGAATCCACCGATAGCAACATGCCCCTGGACCTTGCCACCAGTAGACACAGAAACTATTGTCTATTGTTTAAACTATACTGTTTTGATACTTTTATTTAGAAACTTTATCAAATTGCTCCAGGAAGACGTCTCCCCAGAGGAGATGACACGGCAGCAGAAAACACCATCGTGCAGTGGCTCTGGGACAGCTGAGGCAGAAATAGCTGAGCAGAACAGAAAAGGAGGAGTGTCTGCATCAGAGGGGAAGGACGTGGGCCAACAGCGTTTGTATTTGCAACAGATTCCAAGAGTTCATGATAAAGGGAAAAACACAGTTATGACTTTGAATTGTTCTCATTTTTTGTTTTCTGTGCTTTCAGCACTAAACTAAAACATAAAATTGTGCAACTGAGAATTGACCTTCCAGAACTTCCGATCTCTGAAATCTCAAGAAGATCAGTGCTAACAAAGGCTGAGGGAAGACAAGCACCTGCCACACTGCTTGTGAGAACTGGTCCGGGTGTCTGCAAGCTTCAAAACAAATATCCACTAAGAGAGTAGCATGAGTCTTCTGTTAAAATGAATTCATCAATTTTGCAGAATATAAATGCATGATTTTTATGTATTTAGCAGTCCCGGGGACTGAACTCATGATCCTGCACTTGCCAGGAAGGCACTTATTCCACTGAGCTATCTCCCCAGCCTAATACTCTTTATCTATTATAAAAGCAAGTAAAAAAATTAGACAAAGATAGGGAAGTTTTAATACAAAGAGTAAGTGAGCATATAGAGGTGATGTACAATAGAAAGAACATGGACTGATAAGTAATTTTTTCCCCTTGTAGTATGGTTCCTTAGCTCCTACTCTATAAGGCAGACTATAACCCTCTATAGTTTTTAAACTGATTTTTCTATATTATGTGATTTTACCATGATAACACTGAGAATAGCTATTTCCACTATAAAAGGGATATACAACCATATAATTTGAAAATGGTAAGATCAGTAATTCTAAAACTTGATTTAGATCCAAAACTAGTGAATAGCTTTGTAAAACCCAGTTCCAGGTTGTGTCAGCAAGTTAGCCATCTCCTGTACAAATAACACAAGGAGAGCCTTTTGGCTTGAAATTTAAACCTACATTTCTGATATGATTTGAATGACTTCCAAAGTCACAGTTAAGGGCTGGAGGAGAGCTCAATGGTACAGCACTTGCCTATCATGCACAAGGCCCAAGGTTCAATCCCTACTGCTGCTAGCAGCAGCAAAGGGGTCATGGACATGGTCACAATGTAAAGCATGAAATATTCTGATCTGCGTGGAAATGAAAATCTAACAATCTGACAGCAATTGCTTTTCAAATACTCCCAACTCAGCATAGCTGTCCTTTCTCCTTCTCTCTCTCTCTCTCGTCTCCCTTGCTCCCACTTTCACATGTATTGTCTTATTTTACTTAAAAAAAGAAAATCTAACAATCTGAGAAATATAGCAAGATGTAGAGTACTATAGCCGTGATACTTATATTAGAAAAAATAAAGATATAAAATTAATTAATAAGGATTTAAATTGAAAATAATACAGAAAAAAATTGAGAGACAATGCAAGGAATAATTACACAAGTAGAAACGTAGACTAGGAAACAAATAAATACAGAATCCTCCTTTTCACTGCATGTGAAGTGGGACATCAGCTTTCCTTCTGACTTCACACTGGGATAAAATGGCAGCTCTTGCTGGATCCTGAGCCTGCCAGCCTTCAGACTAAAACTGCACGGTCAACCCTCTTGGGTCTCCAGCTTGCCACCTCATGCTGCCGCTCTGGACAAGCCTCTGGCGAGATAATCAAGTAAACAAATTTCTGACAGTGAATCTCTTTTATGTGTGCACAATTAGTTCTGCTTCTCAGGAGATCCCTAATAAAATACTGAAAGAGAAGAATATGTGGGCCAATTCTTTTTATGGGTATAAATCAAAATAAGATGATAGAACACCAGTATTATGTCCACATGTACGTTTATTTACACATATTCACAAGCACACACTCAGTGATCAGTTGGGATTATTCCTAGGAATGGAGGACTTCAATTAATAAATTTTTCCACATGAATTATCTAAAGGGAAAAATGGCTTTTAGTACTCATCAGAGGAATAAAAGCATTAAGTGAAAATTTAAAATAATTTATGACAAATAATCCTAAGAAAAAATTTAACCTAATAAAAACTGCCTATCAAAAATCTGCAGCAAACTCCAGACAATAACAAAAATTATCTTAATAAAGAAAACAGAATTACCCACTAACACTGGTTTTATTCAACAGGATATGTACTTTATATAGGGAAATAGGAATGGAAGAGGAATAAAGTATACAGAAATTGCAAGGCAATCATGTTAAATTTCATAATAATTTTCTTTAATGATTACCAGTAGGGAAAACTCAATAGTATCTACAGACAAGATAGAAAAATAAGTAAAATTAAAATATAAAAAATCAGTATTTCTATGCTTAATGAAACTAATTTCAAAATGAACTTTTAAAAACTCATTTTCCATAAACAGCAACTCATGTGAAGTAAGAATAAATCTAAATATATGAAAGACCTTCACATAAATGGTTGCATTTTAACAATAAATAATATATATAAAAGACCTAATAAATATATGGAGTTATAAATCAGATTGATATATAGGAAAATTCGATACCATGGTTGTAATATAACTCATAATCAGTTTCAAAAGTCTGGAAAATATGAATTAATATATGAAGGAAACATAACTGATACATAGTACTCTTTGTTATTTGAAATATTCATTTATTGTTATATTTTTCTCTCCAGGAAATGGTACAAACTTTTGAAACAGATAAGTTAAGGTTTATTTGGCCCATAATGTTATTTAAATGTGGAGCATCTCTGGGATAATTACTGATAACTATATAAATGTAAGTATAAAATTTTATTCAAACTCATTTCTGGAAAGAAATTCATTTCAAAGTGAAATATTCAGTCACATAAATCTATTAAAATAGTAAAATTGTGTAGCATTGTAAGCTGACATGTCTACAGTGATTAAAAAGTAACCAAACTAGTTCATGCAGTATGATCACTTTATTATGTTACTTCCCTATTCAATCTCAATTCTCTTTACTTATAATATAGAGAATTCTAACATAAATTTATGCTTATTCTAAGCATAAATTCCTAAAATTTTACAATGATATAATTGCTGCTTTAATAACTTACTAGCTATATATATAGCTTAACTTTAACTTGTCTTAATATTAACATAAATTAAGAACTGTGAATGTAATTTGCATACACACAGTCAAGAAAGCTTTTGAGGCACTGTACATTTTTTGTGTACTTTGAAATTATCTAACCAATATCATCGAAAGAAACATTGTCTGATGCATCTGGTTTTATATTCTGTTTCATGATTTTTGAGTGACACAGCATTGCATTGTAATTTACTATGCATCTTCAAAATTTAGGAATGATGAGTAGTGTAAAGCAAATTAGGAAGCAAACATTTAAAAATAATCTATCTATGGAAAGCAATAGAGTCCCATTACAGCTCTGCACTTAACACAACAAACCTTTTAGACCATCACACATCCTGCATGAAATACCACAATTATATTTCACTATAATGATACTTAAACTTATAAACAACATCCCCAAAGGTAGGCATACCATAAAAGTCACAAAACCTTTAGAATCTGGCTTTTGATGTGTTATGGAAAAGCTATTCCAAGATGTATTCAAGGGAATTTCTTCTTGTCATTAACTGATCAAAATTTTGTTTCCTCATGAGCAAAAGAAAGACTATGAGGTACAATAACGTTTAACTTGCTTGAGAATGCAAAGAATTTCACCATTATTATTTAATTACTATTTGATGTGAACATTTATCTGATAGTCTCACATTTTGCGTAAATTCACACCTTCCTGTTATAATTTTCAGAAAAAATTTCCATTATAAGAAGTGATTTCTGTTTAGAGGAGTTTTTGAAACTGAGGTGAGAGGATGGTGGGAACATCTTAAACATTTATCTATTTATTTATTACAGACATTAACAAACTATGTGTCCTAGGCCTCAACAAACCCAGTGTTTACATGGAGAGATGAAAAAAAAAAAAGAAGCAGCAATTTCTCCCTTGAAAGAGACCATCTGTTGCATATATTTAAATGAATTTCACCCAGAGCTGGGAGTCACAATTAAAAAGCAAACTCTGGATTATAATTTTGCAGTAACACAGGTGTTTGCTACAGTGTTCATCGAATGACTCAACTTTCTGTATTAATCCATGCTCTAAAACTATAATAATACACCCAAGGTAGGGAAATGTGCAGAAAAGCAGTTTACTTGGCTCTCAATTGTGGATGTTGGAAGTTGAAAGAATATGGTACTGATTCTGTCCACCCCTGGTGAGGACTTCCTGGGCACTGTCACATGACAAGGGACATCCTGACAAGAGCAAGTGCATGTAGAAATGATCACATGGTGAGACAAATGCCAGAGAGAAAGACCTAGGCTGAGACCAGTGTGTTTTTTTCACAATACCTGGAGGACCACTTTCCTTTGGATCTAGGGATCATGCAGGCAAGCACAATGAGACCAGATCCTCCAAAGGAGGAGACGAACGCACTAGAAACTGCAGTGGTAGCTGTGGGTGAAGGGAAGAAAAATTGTTGTCAGGTAAAAGTGGGTCTTTCATTCCTGTCTCCATTTCTTTGGCTGCAGGAATTGGGTCAGGCAATTCAAGTCTTTCTGAAAGCAAGGTGAGTCCCGAGACCCTGCCTTCCAGCTCGCTTACTGGGAGCACTGCATCCCGGAACTTTTCTCCCCCACCCTGGCATTCAGACTGCGCCTACTACTATTGACAATCATACCTTTCCTTTGCTTACAAACATCCAGTGGTTTCTTAACTCCATGAAATTTAAATCCCAAATCCTGAGAATTGCCTAACGGCCCAAAATGATCACTTCTGCACTAACTGTTTGATCTTATTTCCTTGTTTATTGTGTACTGTTGCCGCCATACTTTCATCTAGCTAAGGCGATAACGTGCTGGGTTACTGAGCTTACTATTTTCTGTACTTTGAATCCTCTCTTCAGATGTACCCTGGATTCTTTTATGAGCGTTGTGCGTTCTCTGAGCAAACTTTTCTTCATTGCACATTATTTCAATCAGCAACCCAGCATTTCCTATCCCTATTCTCTCATTATGTGTTCCACAGCCCTTAGAAACAATCAACAGGCTATATTATGCTTCATTGTTTATTGTCCATGCCCCCACTCTTATGTATTTTCTACAAGGCTGGACATGTTTTGTTTTTAAAGTAATGCATTTATAAAACCTAGAATAGCATTTAATACTTCTAGAACACAAAAGATGGATTACATAGTTTAATAAATATTGATATCGAAGATAATGGAATGACTACTTGCTGTAAAGTTTGAAATTGTAAGAAGTACATCCTTGAAAGTGGAGACCACAAATCTTTATTAAGAGGCAAACAAATGTAGAAATGAAGAGAAAATATTTTCTAAAATGTACAATCCTGAAACGTATTGAATAACAAGAATGTGTGGTATTTCCAATACTTAAGATTTTACTATATTACTAATTTATAGTGATTTATTTTAAAGCTGCATTTCCATAGTTTTAATAGATTTTAGAAAGATGATCACTCTTTTTATCTCCTTTTCAGTGCATGTTAAATTTTTAGTAGTTCACACTGGAACACAGATAAAATGCAACCGTGTGTTCTACGGCTGTGTCCACACTGAGTAAAGGTTACTATCACAGGTGAACGAAAGTCATAACTGCTTTTTTTATGGAATTTAAATAAACGGGCCCTGAAGAATAGTCCTGAGTGAACTTTATTAAAGATTAGCTTTATAGTGATTTTTTCTTATTGAAAGATGTCTCTAGTGTTTGCTCTTCTGACATCTTTCCCTGCCTGAAATTTTGAAGCAAAACCTAATATATTCTCAGTTCAGAATATCATCACTTTCTAGCCCTCTCCTGTGGTTAAAACATATTATTCATTAAGGTCAGCATTATGAGCATAATCAAAAATAGGAGACCTGAGAAGGACGATGTGAGCCAACTACAAAATGTTTCAACAGTGAGAATAGGCATATTCATTTTTTACTAAAGCCAAGTTTATGACAAGATTATCTGCAGAAATACTAGTGTACATTTTTTTGCTTAAGAAACCAGATTATTTTCTTTATTTGTGGATATACTGTCATTTTATACAAGAAATTATCAGATATTTTTGTCTTGGAACAAAGATAATTTCAATAAATCATGGTTTTTGTTAGTTTCAATCAAGTGGAAAGTCATATTTAAACAAGTATCACTCTTACTATAAGGTTACAGTGATTCTCTTAACTTTTTAGAACTGAACTGTAAGCATAATTTATGCACACATTTTGTTTGTTATCAATAATAGGTTTTTAGTCAGCATGTATTGTAAGTCAACTTCAGTATGCAAACAATAATTCAATAAAGGTTAAACTTTGTCTTTTCAATATAATTTTGCACTAATACAAATTATAGTATTCCAGAATAGCAGAGTAAAAATGTGTCTAAATCATAGTAATTATGTTCTTTTCTATCAACCTGATAGATATTTAATGTGACAGATCAACAAATCAAACCATGTCAATAATAGAAATATTAAAATTAAAAGTAGTAAGCAATTTGAAAGCTATTCTACTCAAATATAAAAACTAAATGCATACCATCCCTCACACCAATTTTACTGTCACTTATGAACCCCAAATGATGTGACACTATGACAAAGAAATTAACTTAAAATTTACCATTACATCTATTTCATACATAATAAATTGTAGCTCTTATCCTTTTTGAATAGAAAAGCTAGAGGAATTTTCCACATAGTTCCAAAAGCTTGAATTCTGGAGATAATAAAAGTATTTAATATTAAGCACAAATCCTGACCATTATCTGGACAAACCAAAAGAGCTAAAATAATGTTTCAAAGGTGCCGGTAATTAATTCTTTATTAGCTGGGTAAAAGAGAGCCCTCGTGAAAGAGGTCAGCCAAAAGGAAAGCTGTGTTTAAAGAAGACCTGGCATCAGTGCTGAAATAGTCCAATATTCTAACAACCATTATGGGTGGACAGCAGCACACAGTCGGAAGGTGAGCTGTGTCTCTAACACAAACTTCCTTCTGGGACGCAGCCATGACAAAACCGTGGCCTGCCAAGTGTGTCCCCTTTAAGGAGTCTGTCACATGTACTAAAGGGCCAGAGCACTGACAGCTGAAATCTCCTAACATATGACCTTCTCATCTCATAGGGTTCTGTGGCAAGTGCTTCTTATGCTTTTTGAATTACTCTCTTTCAATTTCTTTTGTATGCTAAGTTGCTATAACTTCAACATCACTTCATACATGAATACAACAAATTTAAATATTTGAATTAGACAGTGTTTCTTTTATACATTATTACAACAGTTTGGTTCTGTTCTATATTTTGGATGCACTCATGACTGAACAGATTCTCTGGATTTTTTATAGTTTAATAGAAATTTAAAATTTTAGGACTTCTATATCCTTTCTAGACTTTATTGGTTTCTGTTATTTCATTCCATGCAGGAATGCTGTTAATGTAAGAGACAAAAAATACTGGTTTGATACACCTTTGATGGAGAAATGGAACTAGAAGACCATAGGGAAAGAAATGCTACAGTGTAGCTGAGACACTTACAGTGCTCATCTCAATGACAGAACTCTGACATAACACCTTTTGGAGGTTTCTTTACCTGCGAGTTTTTAAAAGATACGTCAGAATGCTTTGTGAGGAAAACTCCACTTTGGTAAAAATATTTGATGTTTGCAAGGATTCAATTCTCACAGCTCCATGATTAAAAAAAGAATTATTTCATTATACCTCATTAAATGTAGCAATTTCCAGAACTGAGGAAAATCTATTAACTTCAAATCAGCTTCCCCCCTTATGTCTGGCTACCCTTTATATTTATAACTCTTACTGATAACCTTCTTCACTCTTCCACCAATGAAGCAGTAGGTTTAGAACAAATTTGATGTCAAACTTTATTCCATGATGCTTCATAATATTCCCAGCAAATACTCCTGACCTCATGTAATTTAGTGATGTTATTAAAAGTCACAAAGAAAATCATCGTTCAGCACCTAATCTGACATTCCTTGAAACATTCCTGGCTCACTCACTCCCAACTCTTTAAAGACAGCCTGAAACTTCCTGGTAATAATTTGGTCTCTTTTGTTGCTTCACTTTTGATTAACAGTTCCGCGGTTTACTGTTCCATGCTCTCATAAGCCGACCCAGTGATCTTTTTTAATGAAAAATTCTCTTTTCCTCTACTATGAGTTGTAATCCACTCTAACAACTCGAGCTATTCTTTCTAGCTCTGCAGCCCCAACAGTCCTTATGCCCTAAATGTCTCCCCACTAAAAGCCTGACTTTTCAGGTACCCATTTTGTTCAAATGAGAAGGGGACTAAGCAAGAGAGCAAAGAAAAACTAGAAAGGAAAATGGAAACAAAGCTTTTGTAAATAAAGAGGGAAAGAGGAGCTGAAGGGAAGGGAGAGGAATGGGGGAAAAGAAGGGAGAATATATGTCACATACAGGCACAAATTCCTTATAATGGATGTTACCACCGTGTACGTCTCAAATGTACCCATAAAATGAAAAGAAAAATATATTTACTATTTCTTTGTGTGGTAACCTCTGAACTCTTTTCTTTTGTTTCTTTAAGTGTACAATAAATCACTGTAAACTATAGTCATCCAAAAAATTCTACTTCACAACTGCATGGCTAAAGTAGCAATAGTTCTATTACATTTCATGGTATTTTAGACAAAGACCTCAAGTAGAAATTTGTTGGATTAATTCATGTCTTCATACAGTGTTGAGTATACTCACCTACTGCGCTCAGTGCGCTGGTGTTCTGATAGGAATATCTGAACTCAGTTAGGCCTCTATCCCTTGTACATCATATCAGACAATGTCCAAGTTTCTGTCCACCTGGATTATGAGAATTCATAGGTGGTGGCCTAGGGTTGCAAAAGGAAATATTCACAAAAAGAAGTGAACGCTGTTAGTACCTTAGAGCTTGGGAATGGAAACTGCAGAATATCAATTTCACTATCTCAAAGCAATAAAAAGCCTGAGAAGTTGAAGAGGAAGAAATATTAATCACACTTCTTATTTTCATTAGCGTGCTGCTTAATATTGTCAACTTGATTGATGTGGGAGCATCCCAGGTGGTTAGTAAAGCACCTTCTGGGTGTGTGTAGGTGGATCACGCAGACATGAACTGGGACTCCCTGGGCCCTTTCTCCCTAGCACTGTCCCTCTGCTCTGCTCCCCGGGCCCAGGAAAAACCAGCTTTACTCTATCATGCCCTCCACCTTCATATTTCTGCCCTGAAGCCTGTTCATCATAGATTGAAACCTCTGAAAGAAAAACAAACCCTTACCTCCTTTAAGTTGCGCATGCTTGTTAATTGGTCCCAGCCACTGAAAACTGACACAGTTCCACATTTCACCTACCACATACATGCATCACGCGCTATTACTGATTGAATAACTTCTCTGTCATTAGTCAACAGACATTTAATGTTTGCAAGCTCAGACCAAAATCAAAACCTCAGAAAGTAAGACAACTAGATCTGCTGTTCATTTTGTTCCTGGCGCCTCTCAAGTGAGACAGACGACCTCCAGGAACCTCTGCTGTGTGTGCTCCTCACCCTGCCTTTCTCTTCACCGCCGCTGTTTTTATTCTCATTTCACCTGAACAACTCAAGCTGTCACTCAGAAAGAGAAGCTAAGAGAGGTTCCACATTGCACAGCTCTAGAATGAAAACTGTGTAGGTTCTTTGGTTGGTACCATGGAGGACGTGCACTCCTGGAGACACTGCATGGCTTTTATGTGCTTTGAGTGCATAAGCTGTGACATATTTCACTTCATCCCACAATCCATAGCCTAGAACTAGTCCAGAAGGAAAGAAAAGCTGGATATAAGTGAGCATTCACAATATCAATTACAGATTATATGGAAAAAGTTTTTTCAAAGTCTTTTAAAGTTTAACAGAATATTTGGAAAGCAAGTCAAAAGTTAAGACATTTTAAAAATGTGAAGTTTCATGGAGCTCTCTTGGGTACAGCTTAGGCCCAAGAAATGTATAAAATTGAAAAATTGTGTTTTAGATTTAATATTTATGTCCCTCCCAAGTCATTGGTTGAAATCAAGTTGCTTAACATCAAGTTGTAAATGTTCGGTTAAATTCTTTTTCATTGATAACCTAGTCGTAAAAGAAGTTTAAGCCAAAAATAAAAGAATTTAGGGCCAAAAGTTATTGAAAAACACAAAGACAAAGTATGATACTGAAATCAAAACTAACAGAGATCAAAGAGATGAAAAGATGATAATATACATAAAATAATTTAATATTATTTGAGAAAAAAGAAATTATAAGATAAAATAGGGTTTGGGGTGCAGCTCAGCAGTATAACATGTATCCAAATAAGCACAAAGCTCTGGGCTCAGTATCTGGTACAAAAAAAGTGAAAAGCAAAATAAAATACATTGATTATCCACAGCAAAGAGGCATAATGACAGAATTACAAAATAATACTAACCATAAAGAAAGTAATCAAGATATTAAAATTGAAAAATAGATGAAAAACTCTCAAATGACATATAACTAACCAACCTTTTTTTTTTTTAGAAGAAAATCACAGAGGAAATAAAGGAAACTTTATTTAAAGAAATAAAAACAATTTTCCAGAATCAAAAAGTATGTCATTTTTAAAAAGAAATGTACATAGGCTCAAATATGAAAAACAATTTAAAATCCATTTTAGTGTAAATATTTGATATGATAATGATAAAATGAGAAGTTTTTCTTAATAGATAAATCTAAACAGGAATATTTTCAAATTTTATGTAATTTATGATGAAAATGGTACATATTATTAAATATTAGATACAAAGTATTAATTGAATTCAGTTAGGAAAACTAGTTCATAAATCATTAAATTCCATATACACTTCTGGTAATAACAAAATGCATTCAAATAGCTGGTCTACTATTTGCTAATTTTGTGGCAATAAAGATCTCTCTCTGCTTTTAAGAAGCCCTTACTAAATTTTGCAACTGGCTTATAATTTCTGATCTTTCTGCCTCAGGCTTCTGAGTTTCTGTGACTACAGGTGTTTAACATTGTATCTGGGAAGAATATCATATAAATTATCATAGCATAAGTGTATCAATAGTAAAATATGACTATTGCTAACATTTGTATAAAAAAGATAAAATTATATGATATAAAATTAAATTACTCAACACACGTGACACAATATCATGAAGAAGGTAAGTTCATAAGTATTCACATTTTAATGAATTTCATCTATAAGAAGAAAGTGTGTTTTCATCAGTTTCAATCATGTAAATTGTGCATCAAATATACTATGTAGCTTGTTAAATCTGACTTTTTGAAGAGTAAAGTAGCAATATAATACATTATCCATTAATAAGTATAAAACATTAAAATTTTGCCATTTTGAGAGTAAAGGAAGGCTTTCTTAATAATTATATCAGTTCAATCTCGGAATAGTCCTGCACTTTCCAAAGTAAAACAAGTTGTATCTATATCTATAGATATCTGTACCTACAATGTATTTGGCTTTCATTCATGAATTTTACACTGTGAAACTGAGTGAATCACATAGAAATTGTTACTTTTTATATAGATGAATATTCCCAATGTCAGATACAACATCTAAATCTACTAAATTGGAATCAGTGAACATACAAAAACATATTCTGTTTGCATTCAAAATATATAACGTTATGTCTGCATAATTCTAATCCTACTAAAATTGTAGGCTGTTTTACCTAAATGAAAACACTGTTCACAAATGCATGTACTTTATGATCCATCCTATTATCTCAAACCATTCCTTGAATGTTGTATTCAGTTGAAATGAAACCACTCAAAATCTTTTTTCAATAATACTAATAATTGGCCATGTACTTTTCTCATATTCTCCAAATGTTCAAACTTGAAATGCTAAATAAAACTGGCATTTCATGATAATGAATGTTTAAAAAATTTAGACAGTACTATTAACTTCAGTATGGATTCTATTTTCTTAGAATATAAATATCATTCATCCCCAAAATCTTAGTGAAATAGAACTGAATAGGTATTTTTCTCCTTGAACAATAAAATTGAAGATTTTCAAATCCTGACCAGAGCATACCAATGGAGACACTTTAAATGGCTTATGAAACAGAAGTGAACCAGTAAACTGTCAGTCTCACCCACAGTGGATCTTCTTCTTCAGTGAATCCCCTCGGCCACACTCAGAACTATCCTGATTTAATCAGTTGGGCATTTCTTACTCAAGTGGACACAACAGTTAACTATCACAACTGTCCTCCAAAACGAATGCAAAATTGCAACATAATACATATCTCTCCCCTACAATGAAACAACTGTGTGATTAATGAGAGAATTGTTCAGAGTGAGCTCATATCACAGTGAAACTTTAAATATAAATACACATATGGCAGATAAATAATTGTAGAGATGGAGATAAAGTTGTATTGCTTTGTATATCAGAAAATAGTAATGCTGAAATGTACTACATGGATTAATCTATGAAATTCAGAACTGTTATATATGGGAACCCGCTCGGGCCTCACTTCTGCCCCTCTCGTGGACAGAAGCTTTCTTTCCCTTAATAAATATATCCTTCTCTTAAAAGAAAAAAGAAAGTTACATATGTGATTTTAAAGAATCGTTGATTTTGATTCTCAGTTTATAGACATTTCAATCCATAGTTGGGTGACTCCAAGGCAGGGCAGCATGGCAGAGGGACACAGCAGAAGAGAAACAGTCCATGCCAGGGCAGTCAGCGAGCTGCGAACAGCATTAGCAGAAACAGCAGGGGAGCAAGCCTCTCTTTCCCTTTTCTCCTATATAGGCTAAAAGCCTTTCGATTGGTGCCACCGATACACGCGGTGGGGCTTTCATTATCCACACCCAGAACTGTCTTAACATCCTTAATCCATATTCACTTACTCTGGACCCAGGAAGCTCCAAACAGCCCCACCTTTGAGCACATGAGGCACTGGGGATGCATCGACATACAAGCCATAACACATGCATGACTATGTTTCTAACAGCACAACTCTTACTAGCTAAATCTTGGCCTCTATGTCCATCAACTGATGAATGCACAAAGAAAACATGGTATTTATATACAGTGGGAAAATACTTGGCCATAAAGTTAGATAAACTTGAGTCACTCACAGGTAAATGAATGCATCTTAAGATCATATTAATTAAAATAAATCAGATCCATAATCTTAAATTTTATATTATTTCTCTTATATGGGAAATCAAAATGTAAATAATGAGCAAAATGAAACACCGATAAGAGGAAGTGTGGAGATCTTTTCTTTCAAATGGGAAGGGGACCAAGAGATAGAAAGAGCAGAAAGGGATGGGGGAGGACAGCAGAATCAAAATGTAATTAAACTTATGAGCATGTTCTGTGTCCCAGGATAAATGCAATCATTATGTACTACAAAACCACACTGATGAAAATAATTTTAAAAACTTTTATGTGTTAATACCATGAAATAGGCAAGGTAGCATTCCTATACACAAACAACAGACTGAGAGAGAAATTAAGGAAACCATACCTTTCACAATAGCATCCAAGAAACTGAAATATTTAGGGATCAATCTAACAAAGAATGTGAAAGATCTATTCAATGAAAACTACAGTACTCTGATAAAAAAGAGATCAAAGAGGATTTTAATAAATGGAAAAACATCCCCTGCTCGTGGATAGGAAGAATCAACACTGTGAAAATGGCCATGCTACCAAAACTGTGCATATTCAATGCAATTCCCATTAAAATACCATTAGCATACCTCACAGATCTAGAGAAAACATTCCTTAAATTCATCTGGAACCAGAAGAGACCCAGAATACCAAAAGCAATCCTGGGCAACAAGGACAAGTCAGGGGGAAATACAATCCCAGCCTGAAATTATACTACAAAGCTACTATGATAAAATTAACATGGTACTGGCTAAAAAACAGACCAGAAAATCAATGGAACAAACTGGAAGACACAGACACAACAACAAACACACTCAGCCACCTAACCTTTGATAAAGGGGCCAAACAAACTCCTTGGAAGAATGATAGACTTTAATAAATGGTATTGGAAAAATTGGTTTGTCACCTGCCAAAGCCTGATAATAGATCCAAGTCTATTACCATGCACCAAACTCAAGTCAAAATGGATCACAGATCTCAATATTAAAACAGAAACACTAAATCTGTTGGAAGAGAAAGTACGTAAAAACCTTGAAGACATAGGGGTAGGCAGAGAGTTCATGAACAAAAACCAAACTACCTGTGAAATACTTCAAAGATTAACTGGGATCTCATCTTACTGAAAAGTAAAATTGCCAGCAAATTAAAAAGTAAACCCACAAATTGAGAAAAAATTTTAGCTGACTGTCCCTCAGACAAAGGTCTTCTATCTAGAACATAGAAAGAACTAAAAGGCATCAGCTCCTTCAAATTCAAAGACCCAATCCAGAAATGGGCATCTGAGATTAATACACACTTCTCAGATAAAGAAATACAAATGGCAAATAAATACATGAAGAAATGTTCAACATCGTTAGTCATTTGAGAAATGCAAATTAAAACAACATTTAGATTTCACCTCACCCCAGTAAGAATGGCTAGCATTAAGAAATCAACCAATAACAAATGCTGGTGAGGCTGTGGAGAAATAGGAACTCTTCTCCACTGCTGGTGGGAATGTAGACTGGGGAAACCACTGTGAAAATCAGTTTGAAGATTCCCCAGCAGATTACATCTAGAGGTCCCATTCAACACAGCTATTCCCCTTCTGGGTATTTTCCCAGGAGATCTGAAAACATCATATCACAGAAATATATGTGCACCCATGTTCATAGTAGCACAATTTTTTTTTTTTGCAGTACTGGGGATCGAACTCAGGACCCTGCGCTTGCTAGGCAGGAGCTTATTCCACTGAGCTATATCCCAAGCCCATATAGTAGCACAATTTTAATTGCTAAATTGTGGAAGCAACCCAAATGTCCATCCACTGAGAAATGGATAAAAAAATTGTGGTACTTTTATGTAATGGAATATTACTCAGCTATAAAGAAAGATAAACTCAAGGCTTGTATAGGTTAAGTGGTCACAACTAGAAACCATACTTATATGTGAAATAAATCATACCTGCATGTGTAAGCAATTTATTGTCTTACTCTGTGTAGGAACCTGAAAGAGTGAGTAAAAACCAGGAAGTATGATAGACATTGTGAAATGAAAGGAAAATGCTCAAAAGTAAAGGACAAGTGGGGTGCGGGAATAGAGAAGAGAAAGAAGGGGAAATCATGTATGTATGTATACACAGGACAGCTAACAGGTGCACTACTATCTCCTACTGCTTTACTGAAAGGAACAGTTAATGATTACTGGTTTGTTCAATATTGCATGTCTCTCTTTGCTCTCCTGAAAAACCATTTTGAAAATATCAATAGTAATACAACCATTGCTAATTTCCTACCACTTTGTCTGTTACTGTGTATTTTTGTATTGTTCTTATGCTATTTTGTAAATGGATGTCTGTTTATTAATATGTTTTTCTTCTTTTATCTTTAAAATAAATTTTAAAAAGAACAATTATTTGTTTCTAGAATCAGCAAGCATAAGTCCTATATCCAACATTGGGTAATTATTTAACTTATCTTCCTTATCTTCATTGGTAAATTATGTTTTATATAAATAGTGTTTAATTTGATAAAATATTACTTGCACATTCTATGAGTCTCACAATAGCCAGTTTGCATACTCAAATTGTTTCACCTGATGAAACTTTTAGGAAGCAACTGTAACAAGGTAGGAAGGTCAGTTTCGATGACAGCCTGCTAGGTAAACACATCCTCCAGTGTTGTAACTAATTGTTGTAACTCTAATTTATTCTTAGATAAGAATTCCTAAGTGTTTCAGTTTTTTGGATGCTATAGTGAAAGGTATGGTTTCACTTATTTCTCTCTCAGTATATTTATTGTTTGTGTATAGGAATCCTATTGATTTTTGAGTGTTGACTTTGTATCCAGCTGTGCTACTGAATTTGCTGATTAATTCTAAGAGTCTTTTGGTGGAGTTTTTGGGGTCTTCTATGTAGAGTATTATGTCATAAAAATAATTTCACTTCTTCCTTTCCTATCTTTACTCCTTTTATTTTTTTCTCTTGTCTGGCTAATGTTTCCAGAACTATGTCGAATAGGAGTGCTGACAGTGAACAATCTTGTCTTGTTCCTGATTTTAAAGTCAACGTTTTCAGTTTTTGTCCCCTTAGCATGATATTGGGTCTTGCTTTGACATAGATGGCTTTTATCAGATTGAGGTAAAGTCTATCCATGCCAACTTTCTGTAGGGTCTTTATCATGAATAAGTGTTGGACTTCATCAAAAGCTTTTTCTGCATCTATTGAGATGATCATGTGATTCGTATCCTTAGGTATGTTGATATGGTATATTACATTGATTGATGGATTTGTATGTATTGAAGCATCCCTGCATTCCTGGGATGAATCCCACCTGGTCATGGTGTATTATCTTCTTGATAATTTGCTGCATTCTATTAGCTAGTGTTTTATTAGAATTTTTGCATCTATGTTCACTAGGGAGACTGGCCCATAATTCTCTTTTTGGTTGGTTGTTTTTCTGGTTTTGGTATCAGGATAATACTTGCCTCCAGAATTTATATGTATATAAAAGGATAGCTGGAATAGGTGTATTGCTAATATATATAGTTTATTGAAAGGAATAATCAATACTTAAAATTTTCTTTTCCCTTGACCAATTTTAAATGCTTGAATTTGATAATTGATCTGAAAACAATAAGCAGTATAAGAACTATTATTGAACCCTGTATGATGAAGCTCTGCATTATTCCCAGTTTTTTAAAATTATTTTTATAGTTTTTTACTTGTTACTGTCTTTGATTGTTTGATCAATCTTACATTCTTATGTCTAATGGACTGAGCAACTTCGCTGAAGATAACTGTATGTAATTTAGCAACCATTGTGCATTTCTATCATTTTGTCTTGAGGTCATGTATCATTTTTGTTATTTGTGTGTTGTTTTGATTTTGTCTTAATTCTTGTTTTGTCAGTTTTTTAATTTTTAAAAGAAAAGAGAGAAAAAAATGAATTAAGTCGGTGGCTAGGAAACATATATATCTGTCCATAATAAAATGTTTACCAACCTCTGTACTTATTTTTAAAAATGATTTTCAGGCAGATATTTTTCAATGAATTATAAGACCTTTAACACATTTAATATTCATTTTTGCAAACATTAGTGCTTAATAGTGCCAGTAATTCAACTGTTTATCTCTTTTTCATTTATCAAATTAAATATCTAGTATATTTGCATCAAAGTCTCTTCCTAAAATGGAAGAAATACACAAAGGCATTTACATGGATAATTCAGTCACAGAATACCCTGACTGCAATGTGAGATAATGTACTTTCTCTTTCGTCTTTCACAGTCCCTGGCCTGTTCTCTCCAATCTTAGCAGGGTCCACAGAGTGTCCACATATGACACGTTTGTGTGAAAAGAGCAATACCCATTTCTAAATCATTGAAGCATAAGTTAGGCAGTCTCTCAAACCTCAGCCTGGTGGTTTATGACCTAAGAACACCCCCTGGAACTGAGAGCTAGTAAGCTGGCCATGACTCCCGGGCCCAGGGAGCCCAGAACCACAGTGGGCCTCAGAGGCCCTGTGGCTTTGGTCTCATTCACGTCTCACAAGCGCTTCATTCAAAGTCAGGCTATAGAGCCTTAGTGCAGCATCATCGCCGCAGCATCCTACACTCGATCACGTTATTCATTCTGGTGACTAAAGACCTTATCCTGCTTCTGGACCCTGGAAAACTGGACATTCTGCTCAGTGGTCCAACTGCTTTCTAGGTATAGTCTTAAAATATCTCTGAGTGCTTCCTACTACTGCCCTTCATGTTAATATCTCCATATTTACCTCTCAGCATGATTTATAAAAGTACCTGTGATAGTAAAGCGTGTCGCCTGTGCCTTAGCCTCTCCACGCCCTCTCTCCCTGTCCTACCACTGCTGGGTTTTCCTCTCCCTGTTTTCTGTCCAGTGCAGCTGATGGTCGGTGATGCTCCGTAGCCTTCATTTACTTAATTTCAAGAGAAATTCAATCTGATTTGCAGTTTATGTTTGCTTTAAATTTCAAGTGTTTCTATTGTAACCGTGTCTCTACCTCATATTTATAATTATTTCCTTGAAGAACATACACTAGGATCAAATATCTAACGCTAAAAACCATCCCTCCTCAGTCTCTTGCACTGCGGCAAAAGGCAGAACTGTCTTTAACAGGGCTAGTTTAAGGGTCAGCAATCTGTGCTGTCACATAGGCACCTACACTGAGGAAGTGTATGGGTTTGGTTTAGTGTCTCTTGTCACTGTTTTAAATTCTAAATAATTTTATTCTCAAACATATGTTTTAAAGTAAATTCTACTGGGACAATAAAAGATGTAACATGAGTGTTTCTCACATGTGTATCCGCTGTCCCTCTTAACATGTTGTATTTGAGGTCTTCTTAGCGCAGAATTTCAGTGCCGCTAAGGTGAATGACAATTCAATGAGATCAAGCTGAGTAGGAGACAGGTGTAATTTGCCCATAACTGAATACGCACAGGCCCCAGCACACAGGTCACACTACGCATTACAGCAAGCCTGTGGTTTAAATTTACAAAGGCACTGGAGTTCTAAGAAACAAAAGTGCCAAAGGGTTTTTTTCATATTCTTTTTCATTTATGCTAATTCCCTTTATTAGTCATCCTTTTATAGTGAAAGTGATGCTGAAGAAAAAGGAGAGATAGGACAGCACGCAGCTCTTTACCTTTCTGCCTTTCATTACTCAGCAAGGTGAGGAGAGATTTTACGTGTGTGTAATAGTCAGTGAAAACAAAACACAGTGCCATGGTCTTTGTTCAGCATTTTCACTGCCCCTGTCAAATCAAAATACATATGCATGTATGAGTTATGCAGTAGAAGTGGGGTAATTTCAGCAGTTCTGTATGTAATTAAATGTCTGGTATTTATACACTGTTAAAACAGGCATTGCACACTGCAATGGTAAAGTCCATGATAATAACCTCTACATTACTATATTAACAAATTAGATAAGAAAAAAGACACCAACACATACTGAAAGGCTGGAAGGATATTTAATAGCACGTTTTCCTGCTTTTTAAACAAAACCCTTGCAGTTTCATTTTGCCCCAGTTCCTCCAATTATGCAACCAGTGCTGAGCTTCACAGCCAATCTGAATGTGCTACTCAGGTTTTGATGATCAAACTGGCTGCATTTCTGGCAGCCACATCATGTAGATTACAAAAGAAAGTTCATTTCATGTCCGCTCGAGGGCTGTCCGGGCCTGACAAGCCGCACAGGCTGGCTCCCGTCCTCCTGTTATGTTTACACCTATACCCCCGCTACAGCACTATGTGAAACTTAGCAGTGTTTCTGTTTGATCAATGAGATGTCTCCTGTTTCCAGCAACTGCTTCTCTATCAGAGTTTGTCCTCAGAGACTTAAATGCACTGTTGCTTCTCTTCTGTTATTTTTCTTCATTTAGTATCTCATCCCACTGGGAGCACTCGAGGTTAAGCAGATTGCTTCTCCAAGTGTAGTACCACTTTTGGTACACGCACAGCCTGCTGACTCTCTGTACCCTTTCAGTGCTCCGTGGAATAAACTAAAAAATGTCCCAACGTATGTTTTTCTGTCATTTCTTCCTAAGCGCTGTACTGCAGTCTTTTCTTCTTGCTCCTCGAATAACGACCAGATTTCTCTAAGTTTAGAAAAAACATAGTGCTTTACTACACATACCCAGTGGCCTTCTTCGTACTGTTTCCATCCTGGGAAGACCCAGAGAGCATAATCCAAGTTTTTGGAATATTTTTAATAATTAGTGTTGATTTTTCCTACTTCCATACAGATTGATTTCAGCATCTGAAATGACAAATGTTAGGAGTTTTGTAATATTTCTTAATGATATATCATCTGCTATCTGTAGGTTGTCTGCTTTGGGTTTAGCTTTACTGAAATTTTATTTAAAATTTAGCTTTTCATGTGGTACATCTTATATACAGAAAAGTTAAAAAACAAGGAATAATATTAAATGAAAAATATAATTTATGCAGTGACTGACAACTCAAAGATGCCATTATTATTTGAAATTTACATATTATTTATTATATTAAAATTTTAGCCTGACCTCTAGAGCATCCAGTAGATAATTCAGCAGGCCATAAACAGGCTGTAAAATAAACTTCCAGCATGTTTTTAAACTTATTTTTAGAAAAATAGACAACTGTAATTTTCGGTAAAACAAAAAAATATCTTTTTTTTCAGGATACATTATTTTGCAAATAATTTACCTTCAAATTTTCAGGCTTTTGAAGAATATAAAACAGTAAACTGTGGTAAGATTTAAGAGGCAACCCTCACTACCCAGCCTGATTAAATTATAATCCAAGCACCTGCACTTCCTGCAGTACGAATTCAGTATCTAACTATGTGCCTTAGCTAAATCATCTGAAAATGAGGATACTAGCATTGAGCTTGGAAGTTTGCTACAATAACTGAGTTAATTTTGCAATGTATGCAGGTCAATTATAGTAATATAATAATTGCTATATGTGCATCAGTATGTAACATTTAAGATTAATACGCAGTCTGGTATTAACGCTACTCACACCTCCATATACAGTTATAAACAAGTGAAGGGGATTGCTCCATACACGATGAGATATTATAAGGAAATGGCATTCAGACACCGTCTGCGCTTGTGTCAATATTTTATAAGAGCAAATTACTACACTGAGAAGTACTCTATAGAACTTTACCTGATATCTAGATGCACAACTTATATTGTTACATATGTGGGTTAAATATTCTTCGTTAGATTATCAAAAACATGAAAGTCAAGTCAAATTCATTTACCTATATATGTTACATAGGGAACCAAAACACCAAAGAGGCTAGTAGGGATCTTAGCTGAGCTGTAAGGAATAAAACTGACATATTTCAAGTACTGGCGTTAAAATACAAACCAGTCTAGTCTTGACTTATTACTAAATATTTTCTGCCTTTTTATGTTAATTAATAACACTTTTATCATAATCAAGAGTGAACTCAGTGGATATGGTACACATACACCCATTTGGCAGCAAAAAATATCTCTTTATTTCAGGGCTCCCAGCACATCATTTGAATCATATGTCCAATTTAGCAAGGTTGAAGTAATAATACTCTGTCACCTTCACACTGAAAGCTGACACAGGCAAAGCTATGATCACCAGGATGTGTGCAAGAATAGGTGAAATCAGGCTGAATCTGGTTCTCATTTATTGCATCCAAATTCAAGTTAGTTCAGAGCTTTTTTTTTTTTAACTTTTTTTTTTTTTTGCGGTACTGGGGCTCGAACTCAGGACCCTGCGCTTGCTAGGCAAGCGCTTATTCCACTGAGCTATATCCCCAGCCTGTTCAGAGCTTTTTATAACCCAGGTAGAAGCTTCTAAAATTCTCTGTAAGCTGAAAAGCAGATAACCAGTTCTAAAAGTAAGTGAAATATTTTGAAGCTGATTATTAAATATAAATATATTATTAAATATAAACCATGTGATTGCTCTGGTTTGGGTGTGTTTTCACTTCTCTGTAAAAGTAAACTTTCTAAACTTACCGACCAAAAACCCAGGATTCTTTAAAAGGAATGGCTTAATTTATTTCTTAGTAGAACTATTAAGACAAATTAAAATATATTTAAATTATGAGTGGATAAATCAAATGACAGATCTAAAAGAATTTCTTTCACCGCTAAAATCCTAATTTCAGACTCTCATTTGACTTCTCAGTAATTTTCCAAACCTGGCAGAAATATAATTTCATGTCTTCATTATTTTACTTGAGCTATGTCGGAATATTTTCTGTTTAAAATCCGAAGGAAAGCTTAATTCAAATGATGTCTCCTAGCAGAGTCATCACTGATGTAGTATGGCTCCTTCACTTTTTCACTTTTTCTCTTTTTTCTCCTCTTTTACTTCATTTTTTCACTGTGTCCTTGTGTGTATGTCCGTGTGTGTGTGTGTCCATGTGCATCCGTGTGTGTGCATGTCTGTGCGTGTGTGTGTGTGTGTGTATCCATGTATGTGCATGTGCCCACACCACGTAAGAAGTCTTTGCCCATCACAGAGGTCAGAGCCAATTCTTTGCTCCTTAAACTTAGAGAAGAAAATATACAGCATATAGCGCTCACCTGCATTGTGGGGTTTCAGCGCACACTGCTCATGGCTCACCCTGATTCCTCTCCCCTCCTCTCCTTTCCATCCTCTCTCAGTCTCAGCTCCCCTCCCTTCAGCAAAAGATGTACCCTCCTCTTTCCTATCGTCTTTCTTTTACTCTTTAATTTATTTATAGTTCGAATTTCTCATCTGAGAGAAACCATGTGCTATCTAAGCTTGTCTGATTTTTTTCATTGAACATTACCTTTGCTAAAAGAACGTCTGATATACACTTGAGGACATTTTATTTGACAGTCTTGAATCTACATACAGGACAATTTGGCAGATAAACTGTCATTATCCTAGTACAGTTTTCATTAGAATTAGCTTGAAAAGTAATTAATGAATTTTTCAACTTCTCCATATTTTAAAAATTTTACACTATGAATTCTCTTTCCTTAAAAGTAAACTAAACACTTGAGTACTTATCCATTTTTAAAGTGTGTTTATTATATTTTAATTTCTTTATATTATTAGTTTATACCTATTTTTCACTTCTAAAAATCCCAGATTATGGATTTTCTCATCATAAAATCTACTTTTCTTCTGTTTTAATCCAAACTTTGTATAAATTATGGGAAATCTAAGTTTTAAATTTTATCTTGTTGATCTACTTGGTTTTAATGGTGTTAAATTTCCCACCACTCAGGAGGCTGAGGCAGTAGGATTGCCGTGAGTTTGAGAGTTGCTTGGGCTACAGAGTGAGTTCAAGGTCAGACCGAATTACAGAATGGGACCCTGTCTCAAAAACTTAAAAGAAAAAAGCATTAAGTTAAATTTTCCTTCTTTTCTTCTTTCCTTTTCAAATTTGTCATAAATTGGTCTTTACAGAGGAAGTTTTTTCATATATCCCCACCAGAATGTTACATTTGTACAGTGATTGAGCCCACAATGACCCAATATGAAGATCACCATAGTTTTTCCTAGAGATGGGTTACTTCTTGGTGTATACATTTCATAGGCTAGAGTAAAGGTACTAGCCTTTATGGTAATCACATAGTTTGCTGCCCTAAAATCACTCTACCTTTCCTATTCATCCCATGCTACTTTTTATCTTTGAGAGGTTCCACTCTCTTTCTTGTATCCACAGCTTTGCCTTTTCTAAAATGTCATGTAGCTGGAATCAGACAGAATATAGATCTCTCAGAAAGGCTTCTTTCACTTGGTAACATCTGTTTAACTTTTCCTCTAATCTTTTCATGGCCTGAGGACTCATTTCAGTTTCTCCTTTGGTGGTACACTGTCTGCACACAAGTAGTTTACATATCCACCTACTGAATGACATCTTCATTACTTCTAGGTTTTGACCATTACAAAGAAAGTTGCTAAAAAATTAGATGTACAGGTTTTTGTGTAGACATAAGCTTGCAACACTTTTGTATAGATATTAACGAGCAAAATTACTGGATTCTTTGACTGAAATAATGCATTTTTTTAAGAAAACTTTTAACTGACTTCTAAAGTGTGTGTGCCTTTGTACATTCCCAAATCAAAGAATCTGTCTCTGTTGCTTGGTGTACTTGACAACAGCTGGCATCATCAGATTTGGACATCCTGCTCAGACCTACTTAAAGAAGCCTTTCCATGGTTTTATTGATTATTTGTTTATATCTACATTTCATTAGTACTTGCTTTCATTTTTGTAGGGAGCAGCTGAAGCTGGAAATCAATCACACGGTGTAGGGTTGAGACAAAGCCCACCCCGAGAACTGGCAGAGCTCCTCAACCCATGTAAACAAGCTGTTCCAGTTTGCAAATGTTTGCTAGGCAGAGAGGTTGAAATTGACACCAACCTCCTAAGTGTAACAAATAAACTTTCTGTAGATCTGGGGTGGTTCCTTTCTTCCATCTGGAGAGAGGGCTCCGCTTGGCCTGTTTTCCTCTCTTGTCTTTATTTCTAAGTCCTTCACCATCTCCTCTGGGGACAGCGAGAGTTGTCCCAATTTGCAGCACATTTTCATTCACATCTTCCTCATCTTTTTATTTTTTATTTTCATTTTGCTAATCCCTTCTTACTCCAAAAGGCTTCATATTACTTTACTTCCCTGTCACTGATTTCTAATAGTATATAATCTATACTGATGTTTCAATAGTATTGTCTTTGAAGCTGTCACATATATACACACTTAGGCCTGTATTTGTACTTATTTATGTTCTTTGGTCTCGGTTACAATGGTCTGTTTCAGGTTCTGTGTGCTCGCTAAGCAGGCACCAACTCCGTCCGTGCTGTCACTCTCCTCCCCAAGACATTGTTTCTATCTATAATTGTGTGTTACGGGAATGATGTCACAATGTCCTCAATCGTGTTCTCTCTCATATTTCTCTCCCATTCCTGGGATTGGGAATATAAAATTAAAACAAACATGACCAGAGCCTTCTTTAATCTTCAATATTCTCAGCATTTTATACACGGGTGCTTAATCTTTGGCAAGCTTGTAAACAAAAGTATGCCTAAGAAAACACATTCTTTAGTGATCAACCTTTCTCAGAGCTTCACAGTGTACAGAAGCAGTGAATTTACGTAGATAAGTGCTGCCATACATTTCCTCCCTCCTGTAGAATGCCAGTAGGGAAACTCATGAATCATAGTGGACATGTGGACAGAATGGCAGGCCAGAAAGAGCTAGCTGAGGGACTCTCCATGGATGCTAAAAGGTGGAACACACCGTGCTGCTGAAGCTAATCATGTCATCACAAGCAGTAAGCAAGCAAGAAGAGAAAGACTATCTAGATGTTTATTCTTCCTAGTAAATAAAAACTTTATTTTGTTTCTAACAGTATTTATACAATTATAAAGTACATTAATTATCTTCAGTACATGAAATATCTTAAAATATGGAGCATTCTAGCAATACTATCTCAAGATCATAGTTTTACCCATCTTTCCTTTCCATTAACCACTGCAAATACCGAAACGTTGGCACACTGGTTCATTCATTTAACCTCAGTTTTGGAAGGTCGTCTCCTGTTCTAACTCTGGATTTGAGCAAAGCATATGACTCCTTCAAGCAAGGTGATTGAGTGAATAGAACATACATGGAAGCTTGAAAAATTCTTCTACATTCGGGCTGTTCTTTAAAGCTTTTTGAAAATCTCTGGTTTGGTTTGTGAGCCTCAGCCACATCAGAAAAGCTTACTACAGAAACCATCTAAGAAATATCAGCTACATCTGAACTTGATTTAGACAATGACCTTATGGACCTTAGCTCCTAGCGGAGGGGTGAGTGTGTTGCTGTGTAAACAAGGTGTCAACTAGCCAGAGAGTGAGCGAAGCAAGCCAGGCTGTGGGGCAGCCATTCCCGTCCTCTCTGCCTTGGCCTTGCGCATCTCTTGTCCCAGACTAGGGAAGGGACTATGCGACTTGATTTTGGCCCTGGGGATTTATAAAATGATCAACAAGAAAGAGCTGGAGAGTGTTTTCTCACGGGGTCTGTTCTCTCCTACGTCTTCTGAACGTGGCATGGTGCAAAACTGCACAAGACACATGTAAGGTAAGGCAGATTGGCCTGAACTCATGTAGAAACTTTTTGCAGCTGCGTGAATGAGTTAGGCAAGCACCTGGTATGGTGCTGTTTTTCAAAGAGTTGATAAACAACTGTCACAGTTTTCATATATCTACTGGATTTAAAAAATGAATTACTATAGCAACTCTAAAATCCTATGATTTAAAATAGTACTAGTTACTAATATTTCTTCGGATGAGAATACAAGTGTGAATATATGAACTCATAATTAACTCTGATTCATGATATTCTGTAGCATTTGCTATATTATTGCTTTGGAAAAGAAATGCAGGGTCCTGATTCAAATATTTTTGCCTATTTCAACTGTAAGAACAAAAATATAGAAAGCTGTTGCACAGCGCGCTCAGAAACTTTAAAGTAAACTGAAACCCTGCTGCTGTGTTATCTCCATAGCAGATAGTTTTAAAAGCTCTATGAAGTCCAAGAAAAATTATTAGATAGCAATCCTGTGAATACTGTCTGAGAATGGTGGATTCCAGCCCCACTTCTCACACATTCACTAATGGAAAGGAAGGACCGTAGCCAGTGTGGATGAGGGTGACAAAGGCAACCCAGAACCTGAACTCTTCATGAGCAAGTGAAGGAGGCACGGCTTCCAATCCTCAGGTTTCAACTGAGTGATTTCAAAATTGTCCTGGTGGATTCTTAGCTGTAAAAATGGTCTCCACAAATTTTAAAACTACGCACCTGAGCTGCTGTCTTCCAGCATCCACTTACAAGACTCTGGACTTTCAGAACCAAACATAAGCAAGAGGTCTTGAGGGGAAAACTGCCTGCCCCACGCAGATGTGGTGCTAGCTCTGGAGGGAGAAGAGTCACAGTGAATAGCTCAGATGCCCTGGTCAGCCGCACTTTGTACATACATGCATTGCTAGCAAAGCACTGTACCTGCACTCTCAGCACTCTATCTGAGGCTGCAGGCTAAGGCTCTTCTCTGCCTTGGCTGCTTTGCCTTGCAGAAGACAGAGAGGAGAACTTAAGAGACTGCTCACACTGCTTGGCATCCTTTAAAATTTGAAGATCCTCAAGTTCGGGGCTCGCCCAGTGTTGATACAGTTCCATCTGCCCCAGAGGCCCTGAACTTCTACCTCATACTTTGCATAAGCCACATGGTTTTATTTTCTTGCTTACATCTTTGCAACTAGCTTTTATATTAAAGTATTAACTAACTGTTGGGAGGCGTGTTGCTTTGATTGGATTCTCAGACCTTTGACAATTCAGTTCTCCTGCTCCCAGCTCAGCTAAGCTCCCGACATACAGCACTCAGTGTGTTACTCTTCAGCTTTGCATCACTATAATGAGACAGCTGAGATAATCAAGTTTTATAAAGAGAAAATGATTGTTTTGAACATGGCTCTGGAAGTTCTGGGTCGAGAACAGGTGGCCCCATTGCCTGTGCCTATGAAAATGTGGAACATGATGTCAGAGACACACAAATGAACAGCACTACAGAGCCTCATGAGCCAGGAAGCAAAACAGGAAAAAGAGATCTCAAACACACACACAAGGACACGCCCCCCATGCCCTGAGTTCCACTAAGTCCCACTTCCTAAAAAACCCACCACCTCATGATGTCACTGCCCTACTGCACAATGGCTAAATGCAGGGGTAGGGGAACACCCTGCACACACACCAGTCCCTGTCACACCGTGTACCCACGCGTCTTCAGAGCCTCTCTGTGCCACAGCTTTCCCCAGAGTTCACATTTAGCCACACTATACATCCACCGATCCACACTCATCTTCTCATTCTAAGTGGGTTTTTATATTTTTATTTAAAAGACTTCGTTCTTCTTCCTTTCTGTTTTATAAATTTTTCTTCTGTTTGGACCCAGGGTTTCACTATGTGGTTCAGGCTGGCCTTGAACTCACTTTGTAGACCAGGCTGTCCTTTAACTCATAGCAATCCTCCTGCCTCAGCTTTCTGAATGCTAGGATTACAGGAATGCACCACTCTGCCCAGCCTAGAAGCCTTCCTTTTTCCATGTCACTAAATAAAAGAAAATTATTAATATTACCAGAAATAACATAACCATGACTTTCTCTTGTACGTGGGGCTTCTTTATGCCCCCTTGCTCTTGTAGGAACTTACCAGAACTTCGTGTACACCAGGTTATACTGCAGTATATATATATCTACATAGGATTTTCCTTTAATAGTGACTTAGCACTTGGAAATCTAGAGCTGTAATTCATTTTTGTCTAAATCTATAACCCCAAACCCAGGGCTTAGCACATAAAACACAGTATAACAGTTTAGACTGCATCATGAAAGTGAGCTAAATGTTTTGTTTAATAATATGTTGAATGGAAGAGAAGGGAGAACACTCAATTTTCATTGTTCAAAGCATCTGTAGGAAGCACATCTGAAATTGATTTATTTTTGCCCAAAGAATGTTATATAGAATTATAGTTCTGACATTCCTATGAATTGATATAATTGAAAAGTTACACAATGAAAACCCTTTTCTCTGTCCTGACCCGCAGGTAGTCAGCAGAGACTAGATGGGGAGAGTGGAATAAAGAGACAAGAGACACAAGAAATGGAGACAAGACAGGAGTCTGATCAAGTCTCGTTTATTTAGCGGAAGGCTCGGGTTTATATACAGTGCGGAGTGGGGATTGACGTCAGCGGGTAACCAGGCAACGGAGGGAGGGCTAAACATCACGCAAGGGTGGTCAGAGCATCAGGCGATAGCATGTGACTATATCACACGATAGCATGTGATTTACAGGAAATTAACTAAATATGGAAACCGGAACTTAACTCTAAAGATGGCTGGTAATTTACAAAATGGATGCCGACCGCAAGTCTCTCGGTGGTACAAAATGGATGCCGACCGCAGGTCTCTCAGTGGTCTCCCACAGGTCCCCCTTTTTTATTTTATTTATTAAAAAAACCAGTATTTCTTGAGGGGACTGTGCCTATCTTAGGTCAGGATGCTTTCACGTGGGACCAAGCTATACCTTACCCGTCATTGGAAAGCAAGGCCGCAAAAGGCCTTGTTCCTGTCTTAGGCGGCAGTTGGTAATACACATGAGCTTCCAGTTGCCCATCTCTGGCTATCCAGTCCAGCGCACCAAGGTGAGAAAGCCAAAATAGCCCATTGATTTTACTGGGCATCGTCATAATTTGTTTTCTTGAGGTCTCTATCGGCCATGTCAAGCCTGTGATAATGGACCTGAATTTGTTGCATCTTTTGTTGCATATTTATAGCATCCACTTGTTGTTTAATAAAGGCCATCAGTTTGTTAAGAATACAAGGTCCTAACGAAAGAAACACTAATAACACAACCAAAGGGCCCAACAGGGGGAGAAGGTAGGGTAGGATTCCATTCCATGCGCTCCAGAGTGGGTTCTCGAATAATTCTCTTCGTCTCTTTATCAGGTCTTCCTGGAGCTTCTTTATCTTATCTCGAACGATGCCAGACTTGTTTGCATAGAAGCAACAGTGTTCCTGCAAAGCCAAACAAATCCCTCCCTGTTCTGCAGTTAAAAGATCTAATCCTCTTCTATTTTGGAGGACTACCTCCGCTAAGGAATCTATCTGATCTAGAATATCTTGTATAGTACTAGACAATGCTTGGACATCATCAATTAATTGATTAGAGAGCTTGTTATAAGAGTGTACAGCAACTCCTATCCCTGCCGAACCTGTGGCTAAGGCTCCTGAGATTCCCAATCCTACCAATAAAGGAATAAATGTAACTACTCTTTTTGTGCGACCGGTAGCATAATCATTGCTGGGGATGGGAATAGGTTCATCCCCAGGTACAATTTCTATATCAGGTAATAAGGTAGCTATAGTACATAACCCTGTCCAATTGGTAGGTAAGAAGGTGAAAGCTAGGTTTCCTACACATATGAATATTTGTCCTCCCATAAGGCAGATAGAGGAACTATAAGTAATTATTTTAGTACAATTATCAAAAGTAACAAATCCAACATCAATTGCATATTTGTTGTTATGGAAACTTCCTTGTATACAAGAGGTAAACTTAACAGCTAAAGGTTGAATTCTAAATGGTAGACCTACGGTACAGTTAGGATATGTAGGGTTTATAACATATGGAGTGAAATTTGAAGGAATGGCAAGAGGTATAAGAGTACTTAGGGTCATGCATAGCCAACATTCTTTAGCTGAGTTAGGATCAGATACGTTAAGGGCCATTAAAGTAGCCATTAGAATATCTGTGGTTTGGGTGTCTAAATCAATTCTTCGTGATTTAGAAAGTGTCAGAGGGTGATAATTGGTCTTTAAAGATATCTGTTTTATAATGTCCTCCATTTGTCTTTGTACCTTAATTTCTCTAATTTTGTCTTGTGGTCCACCACCATCAGAAATATGTATCAGGGCAGTTTTGTTCCAGCACACCGGTTTACCTGGGGTGCCTTTACATGAAGCCTGAGCATATTTATAGTTTCTCAAAATCCATGGAACATTAGACCAGTCACCCCCAAAGGTATCAGTGGCAGTGTGTTGTAATATGGCTGTAAAATATACTGTATTATCTATTCCTGTGCATTCTTGTACTGACTCATAACAGGAAGAATGCATTGTGGCATAATAAGTAGTACATTCTGTAGGACATAGTCCTGGTTGGCCATGGAGTATCACCGGAGGCTTATAGTAACATTTGTAGCTCTGTAGGTAAGTTCCCTTTATGGTGTTAATGTATGTTAAATAAGCTACTTTATTACCACAATCTGTGGAGCTGGTATATTGTTTAGGTTGGGTTGTAACAGTGCCTCCCTCACAGTCACATGGGGCACCAAACATGCCTTCTCTGGTTAACATACCTTGTCTGGTTGCCATAATTCTAGCCTTCCATGAGGGAGATCCAAGACCACTACCAGAAAGTTGCCATAAGGTGGTCAGTATTCCCAATGTCAGGATCCAAGTTTTGGAATCCATTATCTGAAAAATAAAAATAAAGAAAATTCTCAGGGTGATTCTTCATCCCTGGAGTTATCAGTAAGTTTGTCCTGTATTTGTTGTTTATAATCTGTCTGTTTTACCAATCGTTCTGGTAACCATCTTGCAGATTTCATTTCTTTAGAGTATACACATACTGATCCTCGGCCCCAGATGAGGACCGGATCTGGACCATGCCATGAATTAGTTATAGGGTCCTTCCATAGTACAGAAGCAAACTGTTTTTGTGTTTCTGTATGCCAGAGGCGAGTAGCTGCTGATTTTCTGTTGGCATCCAAATTTAGAAAATTGAGGATAAATAAAGCATGAGAAAGAATATTTCTTGGTGACCCCCTTGTGGGGTACCATTGCCCCATTTTTATTTTATCAATAGTAAGTTTTATGGAAAGGTGTGCCCTTTCTACCATTCCTTGACCTTGAGGGTTATGTGGTATACCTGTAATATGTTGAATATTAAGGTGTTTGCAGAATTTTGAAAAAGTAGAGCTGGAGTAACCCGGACTGTTATCGGTCTTTATCTGTTGTGGACACCCCAGGACAGATACAGCATTAAGCATATGACTAATCACATGTTTAGTAGCTTCACCAGATTGAAGAGAAGCAAAAATAAAACCACTAAAAGTATCTATAGGGCTGGGGATATAGCTCAGTGGAATAAGTGCTTGCCTGGAAAGCACAAGGTCCTGAGTTCAATCCCCAGTACCGCAAAAAAATAAATAAATAAATAAAAGTATCTATAATCACATGAGCATATTTGAGATTACCAAATTCAGGAGTGTGAGTAACATCCATTTGCCATAATGCACTAGGTATTAATCCTCTAGGATTAACTCCAAGATGGGGAGTTGGAAGGTGTATGGCACAAGAAGGACAATTTTTGACTATTTGTCTAGCCTGTTCTCTGGTAATATTATGTATCTGTCGGAGGGTTTGTGCATTTAGGTGATGTAATTGATGACTTTTTTGTGCTAGGGTAATTTTATCAGTACCATCAGTAGAAGTGATAGCAGCTTAATAGATGAACTGTATTTAAGCAAGTAGTTAAATCAGCTTTATGATTGCCTCTGACTAAAGGTCCTGGCACTCCAGAGTGAGCACGCAAATGCCCTATGAAAAAAAGATGATTTCTCTTAGTAATAATCATTTGTAATTGTTGAAATAATTCTCCAGCGTTGGAACCATTTTTTATTTGACCAGCAGTCTCCAGCAGTGGGACAGAATGTGCGATGTAAGTGCTGTCTGTATAAATATTAAGTGACTGATGAGAGAAGTCAGAAAAAACAGCAATGACAGCATGTAATGCTGTCGATTGAGCAGAAGTGCTATTTGTTTGAAATTGTACTGTTTGATCTTGGCAAACATAGGCAGCCATGCCCGTTGAAGATCCATCAGTAAATACTAACAAGGAATCCTTTAGTGGATAGAGTGTGGTGACTTTGGGGAAAACAAATTCATGCTTATTAGCAAAATCAGTGAGCTTGTTTGGAGGATAATGATTATCCAAGAGCCCCATGTAAGAGGCCAAAGCAATAGGCCAAAACTCGGTAGTTTGCATAAGCCAATTGATTTGATCTTTAGTATAAGGCTGTATAATGACATCTGGTTCTTTACCAAAATAACATTTTCCTTGTTCCCTACCTAAGATTATGAGATCAGATACAGCTTGATAATATGGTTCAATAACCCTTTTAGGCGTAACAGGTAAATGAACCCACATTAAAGGTGCCGTTTGCCAAAAAACAGCAGTTGGGGATAATGCTATTACAAATAATATATTGTAAAGGTTTGTCATAATCCATGAATGTAACAGTTTGAGATAGGATGGCTTGTTCTACTAAACATATGGCTTGTCTCCCCTCAGGTGTAAGTACACGAGGAGATGTGGGGTTGGCATCTCTATGTAAAATGTCATAAAGAGATTTTAATTCACCTTTAGTGAGTTTTAAATAAACCATAAGCCAATTAATATCCCCAAGGAGTTTTTGGAAATCATTCAAAGTTTTAAGTCTATCTAATCTTAATTCTAATTTTGGTGAGGAAACTTGTGACCCTCTCATTTGAAAGCCTAAGTATGTATATGGATCTGTAAATTGAATCTTATCAGGTGAGATTTGTAATCCCTTATTAGATAGAGCAACCTGTAATTCCTCATAACATTGAAGTACTTTACCACCATTTTGTCCAGCTACCAGGATATCATCCATATAATGAATGATATATATATCTGGCCAACGATCTATTATTGGTTGAATAGCTAAAGCAACAAAAGATTGGCACAGAGTAGGACTATTAGCTATGCCTTGTGGAAGGACACACCATTGGAATCTTTGCATGGGTGCTCTAAAATTAGTAGCAGGTAAGCTGAAAGCAAACCATTTTTGATCATCAGGATGTAAAGGAATGGTGAAAAAACAATCCTTTAAGTCTATGATGACCTTGAAATAACCTAAAGGTATAGCAACAGGTGATGGAAGGCCTGGTTGTAGAGCGCCCATTAGCATCATGGTTTTATTTATTGCTCTAAGATCTTGTAACAATCGCCATTTACCTGATTTCTTTTTTATGAAGAAAATAGGAGTATTCCAAGGTGAGTTGCTAGGAATTATATGGCCAGCTTCAAGCTGCTCCTGTACCAGCTGTTGTGCAGCCACTAATTTTGTAGAAGTTAGAGGCCATTGATCGACCCATACAGGCTCTTCAGATAGCCATGTAATTTTTTCTGCGTGGGTCACAGGAGTGTCAATGGCCCCTATGGAAAATGGCCCAAACCTGCTCTGTCCATTTTTGGAATGGCCTCTATAGGTGTTGTTATTCCTGTATCATGTTTTCCTAGACTTTGACCTGGCAGATATCCATGTTTTAACATTTGAGTAGTAACTATATTGTTGGGACTACCCATAATCATACCAATTTGAGACAATAAATCTCTTCCCCGTAGATTTATTGGTAGACCAGCTATAACATAAGGTTGTATAATGCCTTGATTACCTTCTGAATCTTTCCAAGTTAACAGTTTGAACATTTTTCTGGATTTTGACTTTGCCCTATGCCCCTTAGGTGAGTCATAGTAATGTCCAAAGGCCAAGCCTTGAGCCAGTCTTCCTTTTTAACGATAGTAACATCAGCACCTGTATCAATTAATCCAGAGAACTTTTTACCATCTAACCACAGAGTCATGAGGGGTTTATGTGTAGAAATAACTTTCGTCCAATAGACATCTGACGAGCCAAATCCTTTATTATTTCTCTGCTGTGAGACAATTTTATTAGAGGTTTGAATTAGAGGCAGAAGTAATAATTGTGCAAAGCTCTGTCCTGTTTGAATAGTACTAATGAATTTAGGAGAGGATGTCATAACTTTTATTTCACCTGTATAGTCATTATCTATAACTCCTAGGAACACTTGTATTCCATTAACAGTAGAACTACTACTACCTATTATGAGGCCAAAAGTACCCTCCGGTAGAGGTCCAAAAATTCCTGTAGGGAAAGCCTGAATCCCCATTTCAGGTGTTAATACTGTGTGGGTGGTGGAACTGAGGTCCAATCCTGTGCTTCCTGCTGTGGCTCTGCAGAGGTCTGAAATGGATTGTTGTTTTGTGGAACAAAGTTGAGCGCCCCCAAAATTTGTCTGGGTTTGGGTTTGGGGGCTTGGGGCTGGCCCCGATTCCCATTTCCCTGTACCAGAGATAATTCTCTGCCTTCAATATCTTTTTTTGATCTACATTCTTTAGACCAGTGTGTTCCTTTTTTGCATCTAGGACAGATTCCTGGCGTCTTTGTAGTAGGGTTGTTAATAGAACCTTTGTTACAGTTTTTGGCAAAATGACCAATTTCTCCACAAGTAAAGCAATTGTTTTTATTTTGTTGAGATAAAAATTGCTTGACTGTAAATCCTTTTTAGCAGCAACCATAGCAAGACTTTGTTGATAAGCAGCTCCAATGTCAGAACAAAGGTGTATATAGCCTGTTAAATCAGTCTTTTTTCTATATGGTCGGATGGCAGCTTGGCAGGCAACATTAGCATTTTCAAAGGCCAATTGTCTAACAAAATCTGTGCCTGCATCAGCGCTACCAAAGATTCTACCAGCTGCAGTAATTAGACGATGGACAAAATCTGCGAAAGGCTCATCCGGCCCTTGTCTAATGCCAGTGAGAGAAGAACTCATGTCTCCTTTAGAGGGTAATTTTCTCCATGCTTTATTAGCAGCTGTATGAATTTGTGCATAAAGTCCTGGATCATATAACATTTGAGCCTCTTTAGTATCAAAATTGCCATCTCCTACTAACATATCAAAGGTCCATCCATTGTTTGCCTGAGCATTGCATCTAGCAATTTTGCAATTTTCCATATATTCTGATTTCCGTAGGAGATAATCTCCTGAAAGAGTTGCTCTGGCTAATGTTTGCCAATCTATAGGTGTAAGCCAATTAGCAGCTATAGAGTCCAAAATTGCTGTAGTATAAGGAGCTATAGCTCTGTATTGAGCTACTGCAGTTTTTAGCTCTTTTATCATTTTAAAGTCAAAAGCATGAAGAGTGCAGACAACTTGTCCTTGATCATTTGTTGTTTCAAGTACTGGAAATGTTTCCATAGCATCTGTTTCTATAATGAAACTAGCCTGAGGAATAGATTTTGGAATAATACCTTTACAGTTGGCTTTAAACTCTGTGAGGTATCCGTTTTTATTTCTGTTTGTGTTTTAGAGTTATCTGTTTTTAATTTTTTAAATTGAGCTATAAATCTTGATGATCTTTTTCTAGTTTTATCGCTTGAGCTAGAAGATCTTGTTTCTCTATTTGTAATTTTATTTGTTCTTTGATAAATACAATGTCATTTTTTAATTCTTTACCAGAATCATCAAGGATTGTATATACTGATGGAGGAGCAGTGGGATTGGAGCCATAAGGCAGAGGATGTTGGACACTAGGCGGCCAATCTGAATTATGAAATTTAGAGGCCATCTTATCTGCATGATATTTGGCGGCCATCTTTGCCACATCATCTCAATTCATGTCTTTATCATCCATTTTGGCTCCTAAAACTTCCAACAAATCAGGATATAGTTTAGTCTTAGGTTTAGCTCCTCCCACTTCCAGCAAGTCACAAGAACTGGGTGTAGTTTCAGGTTTAGCTCCTCCCGAATCACAAAGACTGGATGTAACTTCCTGTTTTAGACCAGATTGAAACTAGTTTGAACCTGATTTTAAAGGCCTCATCTTTTTTATATCAACCTTAGAGGTCTCTTTGTTCTTAATTTGCTTGGCCTTTTCATCCTCACTATCACTTTCAAAAGACATAAGGTCTTCATCTTGTTCATTTGTATTTTGTTTCTGAATTGTTGGTTGTTCTAAAGCCTCATTTTGTATATTTTCTTGTAAGGTAGTTTCGCCTTTTTCAACCACATTAGCAATTGTAACATCAAAATTCTTTTGAGATAAAATTTCGTCAATTAAATTCCAATATGAAAAAGCAGTTATCAGAACCTTTTCAGGCCCAAAAGCTGTATAATAAGCCTTAAGTGCATCACCAACTCTTTTCCATCTCTTTGAACTAACTGTTCCTTCAATAGGAAACCAAGGACAAACCTCATTAATATAATCAAAAAATTCATATAATTGTTGAAATTTAACCTTTACTCCTCGTGTCCTCAAGGCTTTTTCTAAGCCTGCAACAAACATCTCATGTTTGCTCATAGCTTGTCCCATTATGCGCTGTTCTTATCGAGGTACGTCAGATGCGGCAGGCTCCCGCATCGCACCAATCCTCTTTTCCTTTTCTCATCGTGCCGGCTCCGGAACAGCATCCGTGCTCTGAATCCCTCGTTCCAGAGCCCCACATTGGGCGCCACTTGTCCTGACCCGCGGGTAGTCAGTGGAGACTCTAGACTGGGAGAGTGGAATAAAGAGACAAGAGACACAAGAAATGGAGACAAGACAGGAGTCTGATCAAGTCTCGTTTATTTAGCGGAAGGCTCAGGTTTATATACAGTGCAGAGTGGGGATTGACGTCAGCGGGTAACCAGGCAATGGAGGGAGGTCTAAACATCACGCGAGGGTGGTCAGAGCATCAGGCAATAGCATGTGACTATATCACGCGATAGCACGTGATTTACAGGAAATTAACCAAGTATGGAAACCGGAACTTAACTCTAAAGATGGCTGGTAATTTACAAAATGGATGCCGACCGCAAGTCTCTCGGTGGTACAAAATGAATGCCAACCACAGGTCTCTCAGCGGTCTTCCACATTTCTCTACACCTTAAAGAATTCTTATAACACATATAATACCCAGTAGTAAATGGGCTGAGGTTTGAGTCTTATGAATGAATGTTGTTCCCAAAAGAAAGCATGGTTTTCATGATATTTAATCATTGCCTAAAAGAATGTTTTCTACTGTGGCAGGTAAAATAATTACAATTGCAACACTTACTCTCAAAAAGTGATTCTGACAAACTTGGCTTTGCATAATATTGAAATTATGAATTATATTTAAATAAGTACAATCAGTTGTGCTTTACTTTTTGTTTTCAAGTAAAAGAGCTATGGATAGGAAACGTTGAAAAGTTCTCCAGAAGATGACTGTTGTCACTCTTTCCTTACGTCAAGCCCTTAGCACCTGCCTCTGGGTCTCATAAAACTCATAATTTTTTTCTTAACTTTACAACTTCCATGTTTTGCTTTGATTTTGTCCGCATTTCTCCCATTACTTTGTTCTATTTATTAAACTGCTTTTCCCTTGCTTCTGCTCAACATATAGACAGGCACTTTTTGAAAAGTAACAAATATCAAGTGATATTTCTTTGTAATACTGCTTATGTTATAGCAATGGCTTTTTTTAAGCAGGCTGATAATAAACTTTCTGTCAAGACCTGAAATAGCTTTTAAATCCTGTTATATGAGAAAATATATTCTCTTTCACATTTGCCACTTCCGGATTTGCTATGTGATCCCAGCAATTGTTTTTTCACTGGGCTGATATTTACTTATCATGAAGTGTAAAGCCAGAGTGTTTAAAAAATGCTTTCAAAAGTTTTAAGTTCAGAAAGTTAAATCCATGTCTGCTAATGCATACTTGCTACAATAAACACAAGCACACAGAACTGAAAACCAGGGACCTCAGCACCCCAGTCCCCTTGAGGCTGAAGGATTGCTGAAAGGTTGACACTCACCAAAAATGTATCACCTCCCATGCATCAGCCCAGGAGTAAGAGCTGAGGACCCAGTGGTGACTGGGACAAACACGGCATCTAAGTTGAGACAAACACTTGGCAGTTTGCATGGGAGAAAACAGGGAAAGGAAGTCAAGGTGAGGGAGGCAAAGCCATAAAAAGTGTGTGATTTATGGAAACAGAAAGTCCAACTTTGTTTAGGTTTGTTTTAAGTTGGTTTCTTTTTTAGCACTGGGGAGTTTGGAATACAAAGATAAAACTAGGTTTAAGGTAAAAATTAATTACTGAAGCATGATTCAGTGAATTCTCTTTAAAAGAGATTCTGTCAGCTGAAAAATAAATATTTTTAGAGATAGAGTCTATGATTTGCTCTTTTCAAATTTATTAAGCAGGGTTAAGGAATGAAATATTAAAATGACACAGTCTTTGATAAGCACATGTTGTAGCTGCAGTACAGGAATAGTCAGGGTTGCAACAAATACAAACAAGAATTAAACAATTGTTCTGAGTTTTGACTTAAATAGGTAAAACTGGTAGTTTTCAAGTTTGAGATATTTTTGAAATATTTTGCTTTGAAATATTTTGCTTTAAATTATGTCACCTCAGTCCAGTATAGTGCCACCATCTATCTATCCCTTCTTAATTCACTCAGATAAGAATTTATTGGGCCTTAGAATGTGACTAGAATTTGTTTTCCAGGCCAAATCTGCAGCTATAAACTAAGGTATTACAAAGAAGGAAACAAAATAAATAATTAACCTACATATTATAGCAGCTATTGACATTTTCTTAAAAACATATCAAGAAGAATGAAAAAAATGAGTGATAAAGATGGATCATTAAGGCAGAGGTGGGCAGAGAAGCACTCACCAAGGAAACAGCTGAAACCTGAGGGCAAAGGAGGAGTGGGATACGTGGGTATCGGGGAACAGGCTCAACAAGCAGGAGAGGACAGTGGGGGCCAGCCAGGTGGGAGAGACCAGGAAGAACAGGACGGGAGATCAGGGGCAGAGCTCTACCTTAAGGGACATGCAAGTCCTCTGTGTGGTTTGGAACAGGAATAACATCTTGCTTTTCAGGATAATTTTGGAAAAGTTGTGGAATATAAACTAAAAGGGGCTTGGGGGAAGTAGAGGGGAGAATTAGGATGTTATGAAATTATGAATATAGGCAAACTGTGGTGGTGGTGTAGACTACGGTGAAAGCAGGGAATATAGTGAAAAGGATCATTTTTATGAGGATAGAAAGGCAACTTAAGTAATAAAGAAAATTCAAAAGCCATTTGTGTCTCTATGCATAAAAATCACAGAGATAATCACAATTCCTGGAACATATTTCCTGTATATATACCTTAAAAATATGCACCCTATCTCCTCATTTGGGAGGAGGATGGTGGCTGAGTTGGTGAGCTCAACGAAGTTCTTCTCCCTTCCTTCTCTCACTATCAACTTCAAATAGGAAGTTGAATCATGAAAAGATCAGACCTGCTTCCAAAGTTGTAAACAATGGAACATTCTAGAATCATAGAACCGTGTCACAGCTCATGGTTCGTGCAGTGCAGAGATGGTAGGTTCTGACAGCCATCAGCTCTGTATCCTTGGGAAGGATATGGAACATCTTCAAACTGGTCATAACCCATATGGCACAATATAGAGCTGATGGTGCTTATGGAACAAATTAATATGTAAAATCTTAGAACACTGTCTGGCACATGGAAATAGCTATTTAAATGTTAGCAATTTATCTTTCCTGAGGTTAAAGAGAAAATGGCAGTCCTCAATGTCTGTTGGATCATTTTCTGCCAGTATACAGCTTACTTGGACCTCAGGAAAGTATTGCTCTGTTTAAAGAAGAGGTAGCAAGAGAGATATTTCAGAGTTTAAGTAAAATATTGCTTGGACTCAGAGCTCATTGGGGCAAATTATAACAGATAGTTATGTATAATTTCACAATTATATTACAATGAGAGTAAAAGTTAATACTTTAGACAAGTACCTGACAATAGTAAGTACTTGTTCGGTGAATCACATGGACTATTTTCAATTTATATAGTAGAAATAAACCTTGATTAGAACTGACATAAAACTTTTTTGCACTCTTACATTCTCAGAGGTGTTCTATGCTTTCTGTCTTTTCTGTAAGTTGTAACTATGGAAGACAATGTTATCAAAGAGAACTATTAATTTAATATAATCTAAAACTGTGACTGACATAGCATGCTACTTCCATTGGATTCAAAAATGAAATAAGTACTGTTTAATGTATTTATTGAATCTGGTGCAAGAGTAGGACTTTAACATTGGGAAACTCGGAAATAAAATCTGCCAGCTGCCTTTCACATTTGGTTCATGCTGATATATTTTGGGCTCCATAATGACTGCAGAGTTTTGAACTGAGCTGGTAAAATGTCTCTGTAAATTCTATATACATAGTTCAGTTTCAAATGCTAAATTCCCCTGAGCATATTTGTAAGGCCGATGTGGTAGTGCATGCCTATGATTCCAGTACTCAGGAAGCTGAGGCAGGAGAAAATCAAGTTCAGGACACCCTGGGCTACATAGTGATTTCAGGGCCAGCCTGATCTATACAGTACATGTCAAATCTCCCCCTGAAAAGCTTTATTAAAATGTCAAATCCAAGCACTTTTTAAAAACTACTAATTTCTTATGAAATAATTCCATTTGGTTTCCAAATGAAAATTAACTAAAATAGAAATCTAATGTATAGAAAAATTATTTTTACTTTTCACTCATAACAGAATTGCTTAGCACACGTTTATGTTAGCTATCTAAAATACGGCTGACACTGATTTTTAAAAATAAATTTCTAACTAGAAATTTGTGAGAAAATCAGATCTTATTGTTCTCATGAATAATTTTTAAGAACTTACTCTCAGTTTCTGTAGCTTTTATTTATTCAAAAGAGAAGCCTCTTTTAGACATTTAACAAAGCATTTAATATTTATATAAAAATACATTTTTCACAAACTCATAATGACTTTAAAATAATTTCCTTTGATCATTATATTTCAATATTCTAATTATCATAGTTAAAGATACAAAGTTGGCCAAAATTTAGAGAAAGACAATTATCAGATGTATACCTAATACCCTTGCCTTACGTATCTGTTTTCATTTAGAATAACATATTTTGTTTCAATTGATTTACCTTCGCCATCATTCAGTGTCACAAAATATTACAGAACACCTAAATTTCTACATACAGATTGAAATTTACATTTTCATATTTAGAGCCAGAGATCAGAGCTCTATCTCCATCTCCACACGTTGTGTCTTGCACTGAGCACTCAGGAGCGTCCATGCTAAGAAATCACACCATTCACTCCTAATCAAATCACTAGTTCACATTTCACTTCAGCTCTGTGTACAAATAAACATGAAAACTGTTGCACAGGGAAAGAATGTCTTGCTTAATAGCGTGAGACATCTTGCTGCCAGATTAAATAAGAGAAGACTTAAAAAAATATTAAACTCTTTAAGTGACTGGAAATGGTCCTAAGGGCAAAGAGAAAATGAAGAAATATCTGTTTAATAATATACACAAATATTTGGTCAGAAAAACAAAAGTTTGAGCATCTTTGACTCAGAGCGCTGCCTCTTACATACTTCTTAACCCAATGAGCAGAGACTACATCACACTGTGGCGGCCGATAGCACAGGGCTCTCAACAGCTCCAGAACCCAGATGCCTGGGAAAAGGCATCTCCTGCCCCTGGGTGTCCATTGTCGATATTAATCCCGGACTAGAGTAAATTGAGAAACTTGTGGAAAACCTGTCCCAGAGTGGCTTTCCTTTGAGTGTGGCAGGCTGAGAATTCTGGGGCTCTGATCACCTTGCTGAGCTCTACAGGGGCTTCTTTTATGCTAGTAAAAGCAATCTAAAAGGATCTAGGATCCTTTCCTTCCAACTCCATTACTCAGCTTCTATAGCAGAAGAAGCCTTCCTTTGTCCATATCCCTAACTCTAGAGTTCTGGCTCAGAGATGTTTTCTTGGAGGAAAATAAGATCACACAACAGACATAGCTTCATGACACCTTAACAGAACTATTTGCATCAATTCCAGCCTAAAAGTACTACCCTGAACAGAGGAGGATTTAATGAAAGGCAACTGAGAGGAAATTAAATGTACATATGCTATGGCTTGTGTCTAGATTTCCCCGCAAAGCCTCACACAGTTTTAGATGGCCTCTTTCAGAGGTAGCTGAATCTAGAGGGTGTGATCAATTAGTGGTGACATGCTGGTATTAGGGATGCTGGGATTAATGGTGGGTGACTGCTGGATCAGTCCACTGATTGGATTGGCACTGCCCTGATCTCAGCAGCCTAGATAGTGCATAAAAGGGTCAGAAAGACACTGTTAAGGGTAGGTTGTTGATTTTGCTGTCTTTTGACACCATGAACTGTTGTCCCTCTGCCCTGTGCCACCCTGCCTTGGAGTCAGCTGATTATAGATTGAAACCTCTATAAACTATCAGCTAAATAAGCAGTTCCACTCTTTGGGTGTTGTGTACTTTGTCTCATCAATGAGAAAAGTAACTAAAACAAAATTGGTACTGGGAGAGTGGAGTCATTGTTGCGACATTGTCTGGCCATGTGGCTTAAGAGCCTGTGGAATAATTTGGAAAAGTTTTGAGGGGCTGGCCAAAGAATTAACCCCATATGCTGTAAACTGTAGGGGAGACTCTGGTCAGATCCAGGAAAATCAGAGCACTGATGGAGATGCTGCCAGTCAAGATGTGGCTCAAGGGGCTCCAGTTGAGGAGGATTACATTTGCTGCTGGATTCCAGATGATATATGTTGTGCTCTGGCAGAAAGTTGGTCTGCATTGTGCTTGTGTTAAATATATTGCCTGCATGCCAGAAAATTTTCCATGCAGTCTACACTTGGAATAGTGGCATGGTTACTGTTTAAGGCTTTTGGCCAGATCTATGTTGGAAATTAAGAGCAAAAAGCCAGCACAGTGATTTGAAGTATTTGGCCATAGATAAGGCTCTAGTGGAGCTGTGGATTGTAAGGACTAAACAGAGGAGAACATAGCTGTTGAGAAGGAATAGGACGAAGAAAAAATGAACTAAGGCCTTTCACCAGGATGGAAGAGTGTATTTGAAATGCAGGCAATCCCTGTTTCTTAATGTTGCTATGCTCTATTGTTAAAACTTAATGCGAAGCAAGGATTGTGACTGTAATAACTCTTGTAATTTGATTTTTATGTAGTTTAAGATACATGTTTGTAATCAGGTTAATTAGTTAAAGTACTGTGGTTTTAACTTAAATTTTGTTCACCCTTTGCATATTTTGCTTTTGGTGCAGAATTGAGTGCAGTAAGAATTGTATATAGGTAATTGTTACATTAATGTAAATCTACATAGACCAAGACATGTTAATTTTTCACAAATCTACCGCTGGAGACTGTATTTTAAGGAAATACCTACTTGATCAGGGGTGGACCATGGTGGATTAGCTGATGGTCAACTTATAACACCCAACTGAACTGAAGCAGCATGGTGCTGAGTGTGGAGGGCCCACCTGAGTACTGTCACCAACAGCATTTAAGGAGAACTGGAAGGGAAGGTGGGGTGCTATTGGTTCTTTTGGAGAAACTTGTCACACTAGTTTTCCTGATATGAACTCCACTGTTACTATTGGAGGAGCTCAGGTCCTGGCTATTGCTAAGGATGGCTACGACTCTCTTTGGGGGAGCTCCGGTCCTTACTTTGAGCATGGTTTTCTCACTCCAGTTCGGATCGCTGAGCTTGCTAGCACAGATCCTTCATCCTGCTGGCACAGACTTTCTTTCTTCCACTACTGACCTTTGGGTCTTGCCAGTGCAAATCCTTAATATAGACTTGCATGAGACATTGTATTGTGCTCTACAAAGGACATTGCCATGGGGCCCGTGCCCTCAGCTGGATTTTTTGGGTCAGCATAAACAGATCTCCTACACTCTTCTGTGTTTGACCTTTTGGGTGAATATTGTGAAATAATCCTATAAATTATGTGTCCTTTATTAAATCTATCCCCTTGCAAGCCCTGACTACAAGAAAATCAAGAAATAAGAGGAACACTTCTAGGGTCAGAAAAACAACAACAAAATCAAACATGGACCTCCAAACTATCTTTTCAAAGAATACAGGATTTGATTGAGCTAGGTGAGGGGCAATTTGTATCTGAGGGTGTTACTGGAAATAGTATAGCAATCAGCAAATAATTAGTGAGGTTTAGTTACTGAAAAGTAGGGGTTGATCTGCATGGGGGCAGTTCTGTATTGTTTTGTTGTGTGGAGTCATACCCATGTGAGAAGATTTGCAGGGAGGTCTACAGAATGGAATGGCTGTCAGAAATTAGTTTGTACACTAAGGGACTAGCACATACACTCCACAGAAGATGAGCTTTTGTCAATAAAGATGGTTCACTTCGGAGAATCCCAAGCAGGAAGGGGTGGCAGCAGTAATTCTCAAGAGAGCACAGGCAGTGCCCAGAGATGGCAACTCATAGAGGTCAATGGCTGGTTTTTCTTCGGTTTTCCTAGAATTTGAGGAGAGGGGTGGCATTGAGCACTAATTGTGCTTGTTTCTTATCAAATGTGAGTTTCTGCCTTCATGTCACAAAGAGTATTTAAATTTGTACAGTCTTAGTTGGAACAAGACTGGGGCCAAAAGCTTGGAGGGAAGAGGATCCAAACCACGTGCAAATGTATGTAAAGGAGGCTTGATTAGGTCAAGAGGGTCAAAACAGCTTAACGTGAGGCTCATGCCTAAAGGTGTGACTGTGTGGTATTAAAAGATGTAAAACAGGATTAGAGGGGAAATTTTCAATGAGACACAAACAGCTTTTCTTGAGAAATCTGAGGACCACAAACTCCGGATATGCAGACCATGCCTTTCTTAGAATGTTGTTCCTAGGGCCGTTTACCAAGCTCCAGCTTATGTCTGACTACTTGCCCTGCTTGTAATGGCTCAGTGAGGTAGGTTCAACCTGTGAATGCAGCTGAAGCCCCAAGGAGACTGAAGATCCCTCCATACCTGTGGCTCTCTAAACACTGTGGTTACAACAATAGGGAAAGCAGACTAGGGTAGACTTCACTAAAATAATGTGTTACTCAACAAACAGGTAAACAATCAAGTAAGAACAACAACCCCAGTCAGAGACAGGAGATCAGTGCCTGGATTTGATATGTCATCTGAAATGTCTGGATCCCAAGAAAACATATGACACACAAAAAGCGTGAGACCAATACACTGAAATAACAACAGCCAGCAGAAGCTCCTTGTGAGGAGTAAGACAATGGATTTACTTGGAGAAACGTAGTGTGTATTAAACCATGTCCAGAGAACTAAACTAACATGATAGCAACTGAAGAAAGGCACGGCGGCAGAACCACCTCACACGCAGACCGCCCTGGAGAGAGGAGCAGGTGTGTGCAGCATCTGTAACGTTACCCAGAGATTGGGGCAGGAGGATTCTATATTCAAGACCAATTGGAGTAATGGAGGTTTTTTTTGTTTTGTTTTGTTTTTGTTTTTGTTTTTGTTTTGAGGTACTGGGAATCGAACTCAGGACCCTGTGCTTGCTAGGCAAGCGCTTATTCCACTGAGCTATATCCCCAGCCCCTCAAGACCAATTGGAGCAATTTAATAAGAACCTGTCTTAAATTTTTAAAAAGTCAAAGGCCGGGATGTAGCCTTATGCTACAGTGCTTAGTGAGATCCTAGGTTCAATACCCAGTATCAGAAACAAAGAAAAAAAAAAGAAAGGAAAGGAAGGAAGGAAGGAAGGAGGGAAGGAAAGAAGGAAGGAAGGAAGGGAAAGAGGGAGAAAGAATGGGAAGGAGGGAAGAAAGAAAGGAGAGAGAAGGAAGAGATAATTATAAAGTTAATCCAACCGGAAATTATAGAGATGATATATTCTAACAATAAAAAATAATTGAAAACTATTGGAAAAGCTAAACAGTAGATTTGGTATTTTTAAAATTTATTTTTAAAATAAAAGAAGGAAAACATATTAACAAACAGAAATCCATTTACAAAATAGCATAAGAACAATGCAAACTATACAGAGTTACAAAGTGGTAGAAAACTAACAATGGTTGGTGTATTACTATTGATACCTTCAAAGTTTCTCAGGAAAACAAATAGAGACAAGCAATATTGATGAAACAAGTAATCATTAACTGTTCCTTTCAGTAAAGCAATAGAAGACAGAAGTACTACTGTTTCAACTGGCAAAATATCACAGTGAATTACTTTGAAGGCGAACAAAAGAACAGAGAGTATGAAAGACAGGAGGGGAGGAAGGCCTGAGAGAAGCACTGGGTGCACCAAGAGGATATGACGAGAACACCAGGAGAAGGAAGCCGGATGCTTGGAGGAAACACAAATAGCAACTCAGAGAAATAAGTCCTACAGTTCTGAATTGAGACCTGGATCTGTCACTCATTATCCAGGAGAACTTCACCAATTGTTCAGCATATTTAAACTCCAATTTGCTTTTGTGAAAGTAAACTAAGAACCTCTATTCTGATCATTCATCCTTTGATACTCTGTAAAAACCCAGCCTGATCCGGAAATCAAGTGCCAGAAACAAAGGAGGCCATTTTTTGGTATCGGGCAGCATTATTCTCCTTTAAAAGACACAATTTATATATCACTAGAGGCAAAGAAAATGCATTAGTGTAGTTGAAGGAGCACTAGATCAATAAACTCTAAATGAACTACTTGAAGTTTTATTAGGCATAGTAATGACCCCGTGCAGTAAAATGTGCCAGAGGCGTGCAAAGAAAGTTTGTGTTCATGTTGCTCCTACTCTCTAGGACACAAGCACAGCACCATTTCTGTTTTTGATATAAAACTAGTGAGTAAAGTGATTTCAATTACTATAATTTATATTAATAATATATAAATATTGTTATACATGTAATGATGACATAGTTATCTATATAAATTACATATATGTTATACAGTACATATAAAATGTGTGATAAAAGTGAAACCTACAAAAAGACATTAATTTCTGGAAATTAATTGTACTTTCTTAGAATTTAGTGGAAATCATGATTCTGTTTAAACTAAATGTAATAGAGACTAAAGAGCCTGCCTTTGCTGAAACCGCTGACTCTTTCCTTGGACTTTCCAATGTCAGAGGGGTTCCTATTTGTACATCTGTTCCCTTTACTGACTTAAGCCATGGGCCAGAATCTTGCTCAGTTCTGCACATAAATATGGTAATCACCTAATCAATGTTTCATTAAAGCTGGCATTTGCCTCCCTGTATGATTGAAGACATCAAGACAAGGATAACTAAGATATTTACAGGGTTTTCAGGGACACTGTTTTCAAATGATTGTCAGCTGGAAGCTTTTACAGCATCCTGACTCACACCACAAATGACCATTTCAGTTACCATGCTCAACATAAGGAACCAACCCACTCCTGCCTTTCTGACTCTCCTTATCTTTGAGTCCCTTTCCTGTAGCCACCTTGGATTCCAGGGGCAGTACATATGACCAAGTGCACCCTGTGACAGGAAGTAAAGTCTCCATTAGGTGACAGCATCTTTCCTATTCAAGGCTCTCATGGCCCACCTAGAGATGACAATTAGCCAGTTTGACCAATACTACATAACTGTACATGCCTCTTGTCAATACCTGCTTTGCTTCTGTTTATTTCCATACTTAAAACTGAAGCTCTTGTGGGTACCTCCAAAAGCATAACCTAGGTCACCATCTCTGTTCTTCCCAGTACAGAAATCCTGATTGAAAAAGCTCCTATCCTGCCTTGAACACTGCTTGCCTCTTTTATTGGGATTTGAAATTTGTTGACAAAATTGGTCTGCTGGGACATTAGGAGTCATGGATTTCACCCTAAGTATGGTAACAAAATATATAGATAGCCAAATGTCCACAGAGTAATTTTAATTTTGATAGTTTCAGAAAACAGCATTATTAAATAGCAATGCTTTAAAATATTGGGGTTTAAACAATGTGAAAAGGTATTTGGAGTTAGGCTGTGTCAAGCTTTCATTTAGTCACTTAACAATACCATCAGTCATCTAGACTTTTCTGTCTGCCTTTCCAATGTTCTTCTTGATTGGTTGTACATAGATTTCAGACCCTGTAAACATGAAATCAGTAGGGCTTTTATCCAAAGTGCTTTCATTCAATTAATGAAAGAAACCTATCATAAGCTTCTGCTATGGAGTGAATGGAATTTGTCCCCTCGTGCCAAAAGATTTGTCCCCAGCATGGCGGTATTGACAAGGCAGGACATTTGAAAGGTAGGGCTTAGTGGGAGAAAATTTGTCAAGGGCAGGTTGCACTTATGATTGGGTTGTTCCCAAGACTAGGTCAGGAGTGGATTAGTGTCTAAGGGAGAGGAGTTGGCTGTTGTTATAAAAGAGAAATTTGATCTTTTTATACTTTCTTGTGACTTATTTCTCTCCTCTCTCATGCACACACACACACACACACACACACACACACACACACATGCCCATGTACAGACATACATGGTGTTATGGATTGCATCTAGATGTCCTCCTAAAGCCTTCTGGAGTCACTGGTGGGGCTTTTCAGAGGTGGCTGGGTCTACAAGGTGTGAAGAGACTAAGGGAGTCTAATTACTAAATTACTACACTAGTTGGTTTGTCATTGTACTTTTGGACATAATTAAGAGTGATCCACCCTGGATGTGAGTGCTAACCACCCTAAGGCAAGATAATCTGAACAGCATATAAGGGACAGAAAGACAATTGTTGCTTGCTGTTTCTTCACTACATCACTGCTTCACTGCCTTTTACCTGCCATGAATTGTTTCTCCCCTGAGATGTCTGTCTGCCATGCCACCCTACCTTAGAGACAGTCAACTCTGAACTGAAACCTCTACAAACTTTGATCCAAAGTAAACCTTTCTTCCTTTAACTTTGGGTTTCAGGTATTTTGTCTCAGTAATGGAGAAAGCAATTAAGACACATGGGTTCTACCAGGGGAGCTATCAGCCATGAAACTTTCATCTAAACCAATGCCAGCACCATGTTCTTGATCCTCCAGAGATATGAAGTTAATAAACTTTTTCTTTGTGATATACTGAACCTCAGATATTTTTATGGTTTCCAAGGCCACAGATCCCTCAGTGCTTTTTTAATTAATTTTATTTGTACACCTTAAATATACATAATTATCACATTGGTTATAGGGAATTTGAACCTGTAAATATTACATCTTGATACTTTTTTCCCCAGTCCTCTTCCCTCTCCTTGACCCACCTTCCTCTCCTTATTTATGAAAGCTTTGTTTCCATTTCTTCCTTCTATTCTTTTTCTTTCATTTCCCTTCTCTTAGATGTTTTCTTTATAACAAGATAAAATGGAGTTCAACAAAAATTGGTACCAAAGTAAGGTTGTTGCTATAATGATGCCTGAAAATACAGAAGCAGCTTTGAAAATGCTTAACGGGCAAAGGCTGAAAGAGTTCAAATGAGCAGGGTGGAACAAACCTAAAACTTTCAAAAAGGATTGCAAGGGATTGTCTTGAGGGAACAGAGGAAAAGAGACTACACAGGAGAAAGAACTTCTTAGAGACCTGCTAAAGTGCCCTGACAAGGATGCTGACAGAAGGTGGATGTGGTGGTGCAGCAGTGTGGGAGACAGAGGGAAGAGGACAATACTGAGACCAGCCTAAAACTACTGTGACCTGTCTCAAAGTAAAAATCACCTAATGAAAAAGTTGAGGATGTTGTTCAGTGTAGTGTGAAGGCTCTGAGTTCAATACTCAGATAATAATAATAAACTGTTTAAGCCCATAGTACAAAGAAATTTAAAGAAAGAATTTAAAATTAAAGGGGAAGCAGAGTGGAAAACTTTTCACCCTGCTCCAGGAAAGAATTTTTAAAAAGCACATAAATGTTCAGTCCACCAATTGCTTACTAAAAAGATTAGCACTGATGAACCAGAGCCAGGTGCTCAGGATCAAGATAATGGGAAAAAGCCTCGAGGTCATCTCGGAAGTCTTCAAAGCCACCTCTCCCATGATGGGACTAGGGGCCCTGGAGTGTAGAATAGTTTAAAACCATATCCAGGCACTCACTGGGTTGCTTCCCAGGCTTCCTTGGGATTGTACTCCCTTGTTTGGGCAAAGTGCTATGAAACTGCTCCCATCAGGACCCAGACAAAGCTTGTGCTGATACTCTGAATGCAGTCAGAATCAGACCTCTGTCGTCTTTCCGTCTTTCCCATATGGTTCCAATTCTGCAGGCACGCAGAATGCAACAGCTATGGCATCTTGATGGTATTATGGTTGATACATTTTGTCAACTTGGGCAGTCTAGAGGTGTGGCTGAGTGACTCAGGAGGAAGCCAAGGTGCTTACTTTGTACACATCCTGAGCCTCTGGAAGAGGAGGGCATGGAGATTATGTGAGTGCTACACACCTCCTGGGTGAGGGCAGCCTGTTTACAATGTAAGGGAGGTAGAAATAGGCTGTTTGCCCTTCATTCCTCCCTTTTTCTCTGCTGTTTTTGCTGTGTTCTGCTGCCATGAACGTTTGCCCTCTGCCATGTGCCACTCTGCCTTATAACAGTCAAGTAAGGACAGAAACCTCCACGAACTGTAAGCTAAATAAATCTTTCCTTCCTTAATTTTGGGCAGTGGGAATTTTGTATCAGCAATGAAAGAAAAGTAACCAAGACAGAATTTGGTACCAGAGGAGTGGGGTCACTGCTGTTACTATACCTGACCATGTGGTTCAAGAGCCTTTGGAAATGGCTTGTGGGAAGTGTTTGGAAAGTTTCGGAGATGTTGCCTGAAAGAGATACTCTAGAACACCTTCAGTTGTTCTCTCTGGGGAACTCTGGTCAGAGCTCAGAAGACTAGAAAGCTGATAGAAATCCTGCCAGTAAAGAGCAGGTTCAGGAAGTTTGTGCTAGGTGGAAGGACTGCATTGGTTGTTGGACCCCAGATGATGTATGTTATGGCTTGGCAGAAAGTTTGTCTACATTTTGCTCGTGTCCAGAGACTTTGCCTAAGACTGAGATTAAGGGTGGCAGCAAACTGATTAATCTGGCAAAGGAAATTTCAAGGCAGTCGAATGTTGAGGAAGTGGCATGGATATTGTTGGGGGCTTTTAGCCAGATTTATACTAACAATCAAGAGCAAAGAGCCCAGCAGGGTGATTTAAAATGTTTTGAGTTTGGCCAGAAAGGAAGCTCCAGCAAAGCTGTGGACTGCAAAGATAAGGCTGAGGAGATCTCCACTGCTGAGAAGGAACAAGAGAATAAAGAAGATGGCCTGAGGGCATCACAAGCAGCAAGTCTCTACCCTTTGCAGCCTCAAAACTGTAAAGGTGAGAGACCTTGCCTTGAGAAGAAAGTGTTGGGTATTTTGTATCAGCAAGGAAAGAAAATTAACCAAGACAGATGGCTTCCACTGAAATACAAAAGGAATGTCTGAAAGGACAAGCATAAGCATAATATCAGGGCAAATCTACTTCAGATGTTTTCCACTAGCATCCCTAGCGGAGACACATGCAGGGACCCAGAAAGGAAAGTCCAAGAACAATAAAATTCACTCATTTGGAAAAGCTGCAGGTACCCATCTTTGCCTGGTGAGAGGACACTTCTGGGCTGAGCCAAGCAAAGCAGGGGAGTTGAGGCTATCTGTGTCTCTGGAGACCACCTCACATCCCCCTCTGCATACAATATTGGATTTGGAGCATTACTTTAAAATTTAATGTCTGCCTTGTGAGGTTTAGGACTTGCTTGGACCTGCAGTCAACTTCCCTCTTTCTCCCTTTTTGGAATAGGGATCTTAACCAATTCCTATTTTACTATTGCATTTTGGAAGTAGACAGCTTAAGTTTATTTCACAAGCTAACAGCTACAAGGAATTTGCCTAGAGTCTCACAGAGGACTTTGGGAATGGAATTTTGAACAGATACCATAATGAAGTATAGCTTTGGGGACTACTGGTAAGGAATGAATATTCCAGCATGGAAGAAGAGGACCACACATTTTGGGTGCCAAGGGGAGAATGGTATGATTTGCTTCCTGAAAGTTCACATACTGGAAGATTGATACCCACTGTGGAGATGTTTGAGAAGTGATAGTGTCTTTAAGGGTTGAGGCCTGGTGAAAAGTAATTAGGACATGGGGTTCCACTCCCATGAAGGGGTCGGTGCCATTTCACAGGAGCGGGTTGGGTCTCATAAGAAGGACTGGCTCCTGTGAAAGCTGTCATTACAGAAGAGCAAGCCTGGCCTCCTCCTCCACTCCAGTGCTTTCTGTCCACGTCACCCCTCTTGCTCATGCTTGCCATGGCCATGTGAAGCTGACCACCAGGGAGACCTGACCAGAAGTAAGTACCTGCTGAAGATTCTTGGACTTCCAGAGCTTCTTGTCTTTATAATTACCCCTTCAGTGTCTGTTATAGGAATGGAAACTGACTAAAAAAGCACCTGAAGCAGGCATCTGTTTCATGCTCACAAAACATGGGCCACGGCCAGCCATACCTGAAAATAAGACAGCAAGGTACTTAATTTTATTTTGGACTCAATATTTCAAGATTAGCAGTTAAAATGTTGGGAAGAGCTAGTTCTTATATTTTATCTAACCAGCAATGCATATCACAAGTACTACAAAAGAAGAAAATATCAGGGTTTGTGTATCTGCATATATCCTTAAAATATTCATTCATGATGGGGAAGTTTTAGTATTTCAGCAAATGAAGTAAAATTTAAGTACATTTTTTAATGTATAACTGTGTATAAAATTCCTGTTTTATTTTTTGTTGAATTTTAAATAATTGTGTTTACAAAAACGTAAATTTTGAATTTGGTCCAAATATATCACAATATGTGATGTAAATTCTCTATTGTAGGCTTGTTTCCAAACAAAAGTTTCAACTTTTGCTCCTTGCAAAAAATTTCTGCTACTAGCTCAAAGTTTCTATAATAATTTTTGGCCTGTCCACCAACGTCTAGCTCTTTTAACCCAAGAATTTACTGATCTTATGAAATGTGGTCAGAAAATATAGTGAACGCTGCTGCCCCATGCCACCTAGCAGAAGAGTTTTGGTCATTAGTGCAGGAAGTGGTGAGCAGCATCCTTATTAGCAGTGTGTGTGACAAGTATAGACCTTCTGGTTCAATCAGTTGTGAACTATGGCTGAGAAAAGGTGAGTTTTAAAGTGTGCCATAGATCATGGATCACAAATTATTGCATTTCATTGGAATTGCACAATTGTGCCCTTTTGGGATTTTTTTTTTGGTTTTTTTTTTTTGTTTGTTGTTTTTTTTTTTTGCAGTACTGGGGATCGAACTCAGGACCCTGCGCTTGCTAGGCAAGCGCTTATTCCACTGAGCTATATCCCCAGCCCCCGACTGTGCCCTTTTGGATTTCCAACTTTTTAAGAAATTACATCACAAAACACAAAACATCGGTTTATGATTATGATACTGAGGGCAAAATACCAAGTTCTCAGTAGAAATCAACTAGTTCTCTTGCAAGAAAGAAGCACATTGAACAACATCAACACAAGGGTGATATTAATCACATTTTCTGACCTCAGTGGAATTGTGCAAACTGAGTTTGTACCTAGGAAAAACTATGATGAAATATGAATATTATACAGGCTGATTAGTGTGTTAAAGAAATTCTGTTCACAGAGAACAGCCTAATGAATATCTATTATTCTGCCCTCCATCACGACATCACTCTGTGTTACACTTCACTTCACTTGCTGAAAGTTTCTGTCAAATAAAAACATTAGGAAGTGTCCTCACAGGATCTGGCACTGCATGACTTTGGGTTCTTCAGATTCATAATCACTGAAAAGCTAAACATTTGAATCCAACCAGGACACTGAGGCCATCATGGCAGAACAACTGCAGATCCTCACAAAGGCCAGCCAGGCCTGCCTGGGAGAGCAGCAAGAGCGATGGTGCATATGTGTCTGAACTGCAAGCAGGCGCTCTGAGGAGAATCAAAGGTAGTGTGTGTGTTACTGTGTTATGCTTATATTTAGATGCTCCCCGATCCTGCATGTGCTCACAGGTGGGAGTTTTCAGAGCTGGTTGTAGTAGGGCATGTGATACTGGGATTAAGGATGTCTGGTACTGGATTTGTCCACTGACTGGATTTAGCATAGTTTTGGGTGTGCATAAAGGGAGCCTCACCCAGGAGGTGGGTGGCAACATTCAATAGGTTTATAATCTGGATGGAATATTAAGGGAGAGGGCAGGCTTGCTGCTGCTGCTGCTGCTGCTCGCTATTTGGATGACTCCTGTCTGCTTTGCCATGGACCATTTCTCCTCTGCAGTGACCCTGTGCCTTGCCACCCTGTCTTACCTGACTATGGACTAAAAGTTCTAAAAACTGTGAGGTGAAATAAACCTTTCTTCCTTTAACTTTGGGTTCAGGGATTTTGTCTCAGCAATGAAAAAAGTAACTGAGACATAGAGTAATGTTTTGTTTAAAGATACATCATCTTTTTCATCACAATTCATAATTTTGACTTAACCACTCAGATGAATTCAAGTGTGATTCTGTCACTTTTTTGTACCTTTGCGATAAGACACTTCTCTGTGCCCCAGTGAAATGGGCCTTGACCAGATGCGGTTTTCTCACTAGAAAATGCATGGATGGGATGGATATAATAGCTGATCAGAAGTTATAAATCATCCCATAACCTGCCCAACTTCTTGCTTCGTGTTTTCCAGTAAATACATTAAACACAAATTAGCGCATTCATTTAACAATATTACCACTGGAAAAAGTTTAGGTTAACTTTTTAAATTTTTAGGTTAACTTTTTAAATCCTAAATAAGCAAGTGCTTAAAACAGGATGTTACCCTCATAGTTAATAATTGTCATATGAATACACTGTCCACTGTCGGGAGGCACCCCCCGTCCAGGTGCACTCTTGGAAAACACATCTACATATCCCATATTTCTATAGAATATAGACTAGAGAAGACCAGTAAGAGAGCACAGCGCCAATCACCACAGCTCCCTTTTAGGATATTTCCTCTAGTAGAGCATAAATTTGGGAGAGGAAGTGGCTAAAAGTAGTCACTAAACCAAGTGGCCAAATATGTGAAAAACAGTCCCTGGAGAAGAGTCTGCCTTATGAAGTATTTCTTCAGCCATTCCTCATGGGCCTGAATTAATTTTTGCTCCAACTGACTGAGTCAAAGACTCAAATTAGTGATTCTAGAAAGCATAATGTGATGATGCTTACAAAAGTAGCTATTATAAAACATGTCTACACTGAGAATTAAATGGAATGAGAAGATTCTAGTTTGTATTACTTCTTTCCTTGCCTTAGGAAATAAGTTTTTGTAGCTATGATAGTTACAAGTTATGTTCAGTATTTTATTATTGAAAAATTATTTGTTCTTCATTTGGTTCACTATATTATAACATTTTTCTAGGGAATAATACATTGAATATTAAGAACATAATATATAGATGTTTCAGAAAAGAAAGTTCATAACAGGTTTCTTATAACATAAGAAAATACTGTATGAGAGTTAGTCCAAATTAATAATCAATTATAATGTATTCATCTTATAATGAACTACATAAAATATACTTCAGTAACTAGACACCTGAGTAAACAGGAAACACACTATACTCAAAAGGAAATCCATAGACTGAAAGTCAAAGGAAGGAAAGCAATTCTCCATGCAATAGGAGCCCAGAAAAAAGCAGGAGAAGCTATTATGTTTGCAGACAATGTAAACTTCAAGCCAAAAACAATCAAAAGAAATAAAGAAGGTCACTACATTCTTGTTAGGGGAAAACAGCAAAAGGAAGAGATAACAATCATAAACGTGTATGCACCAAATAAGGGAGCACCAAACTGTATAAGACAAACCTTAACAGATAAGAAAAACCAAATAATAACACTATTGTAATAGGGGACCTAAACACCCCTTTGACACAAAAATATAGGTCAACTTTGTACAGTGTCCCACCCAACAACATCAAAATACACATTTTCTCAGCTGCACATGGGATGTTCTCTAAAATAGGCCATTATAAATTATATCAAATAATCACTGATTTCATAATTCATATTGATTTTACTTACTAACAGGTTGGTAACCTGACTCTAATCTATTTAGTTGTAGATTATATGGTAGAATAATATCTGATTCATATGGTAGAATAAATCAGGTTGAGTCTTATAATAGAAAAATAACATACTTCCTATTTTTTCCTATCTTTTTGTACACACTGATTTTAAATCTCAAGAAAAATGGCATATTTATGGAACTGTTGTTTTGTTTATTACTTAAAACTTGACAATAGAATGAAAAATTTTGCCTTCCTAGGAAAAGCAATAAAACAATATTATATAAAATAATGAATAAATTCAAAATACATTGCTACTGCTAATGAGATGCTTTTGAAGTTTGGTTATTCAAGTTACGTTCATGTGAGTGTGCCACTCTTAAGGCAGGAGACAAAATTATTTCCAAAAGATAATACTCTCTGTTGTAGTCGGGGTTTGCAAGGGAAAAGGTATAAAATAGGACACATAATTTATAGGACTATTCTATAATAGTCACACAGAGTCAAATACAAAAGAGAGCAGGAAATCTGTCCACACACTAGAGACCTAAAAATCTAGTTCAGGGCCTGGATCCCATGCCAGTGTCCTGTACAAGTCTAGATGAAGACATATTGCTCATGACAATGCCTTCTATGAGTTCAAACTGAGGCCTAGAGTCCATGACAGCGTCTCATGCAAGCCTGTTTCATGGATCTTCACTGGGATGGCCCAAAAGTCAGTGGTAGAAGCTAGAAAGTCTGCTCAAGTGGGATGAAGGATTCATACCAGCAGGCTGAGGGACCTGCATTACATCCAAGAAGTGATGCTCAAAGAAGGACCAGAGCTCCTCCAAAAAGTACTGCAGCCATCCTCAGCAACAGTGAAGTTCAGCTCCTGCACTGATGAGAACAGTCGAGTTCCTATCAAGAAAGTCAGTGCAACAAGCTCCTGCAGGAGAATCAACAGCATACCCTCTTCCTTTCCAGTTCGCCTTTCTGTGCTGTTGGCAGCAATCCTCAGGTGGGCCTCCCACACCCAGCACCACACTGATTCAGTTCAGCTGAGTGTTACAAGTTGACCACTAATTGGTCAATTCATCTCTCTCTCTCTCCTTCTCCCTCCCTCCCTCCCTCCCTCTCTCTCTGTCTCTGTCTCTCTCTCTCTCTCTCTATGTGTGTGTGTGTGTGTGTGTGTATATATATATATATATACACACACATAGTGTTTTCTCCCGTTAATATAACTAATTATTTGTCTCGGTTATAGACCAGGCTGACTAGTGATTATCTCAATGATAACAGTAATTGTTCTACACATCTTATTTTCATTCTTTATCCCTAATATAATAAACTAACCTTTTCCTAGGAAACCAACTGAAGTGTCAATTTTTATGTTAACATGTGAAATAAAATTTCTAAATATTTCTTTCAGAGCTTTTCCTTACTGAGTTTGGTTGTTTTCTGTGTTATTTTAAATGTTAAGTGGATGGGCTTATTTCCTTGCCATCTTAGCCTCAAAAACAACAAAAAAAAGATTAGAGCTAAGTAAGACTTTAAATTATCCTGCAAAGTAATGCAAGTACTGATGTAGTTCTAAAGTGAACTTCAGCAGTGATCTTTTGTCTGTAGTTTTATATGTCCTTCTGTCCAGGATCATTCTATCTTTTTCTAAAAAGCTTCTAAAAGTATAATACCTCTCTTTCTGCACCGATACAAAGCTTCTTCCTCTCAGATTGGTAAGTAAGCTGAAAAACTGGCTTTTAATTTACATGTGTGTGTGTGTGTGTGTGTGTGTGTGTGTGTGGCACAATAACATTAGCTTGAGTCTTATGATTGAAGTACTTCCTATTTCCTTATGTACGATTTTTATGTCTCACCAATATGACTGAAGAATTATCCAGCTGTACAATTGGAATGAAATGTATCTAACTTCCCCAGTTTTGCTCGGGTATATATCACAGACACAGCAAAGCAAATTTCTGCCTATTGATGTACTATATCCCCTACTTACTCAGTGGGAGAGTCAAATACATGAATGATAGTCTTTCAGAATTATAATGACTTCATGAAACATCTGTACAGAAGAATTTTTACAGTGCTATGGTAGCAAAGAAGAAGTATATTTCTAATCTTTCCTGTTTCGAGAACAGAAGTTTCATAGAAAGTAGTATTTAACGGCACACTGGGTAATGATGAGTAGTTTCCCAGATTGCATAGATAGTGATGAAACAGCATTAAGAAAAGAGAACAGCACATTCAACGGAATAAAGAAATTAAAGTGAGTTGAACTTTTGGTGGACGGAGACAACGGCTCACTTTTCCATCCACACTTCACGTATATGCTGGCTGTGGAGGAGCCCTCAGCAAAAGGTGCGCCTCTG
>PVLD010004497.1:70033-96501 GCA_004027595.1 Dinomys branickii
CTGGCTGTCCCTCAGACAAAGGACTGCTATCTAGAACATACAAAGAATTAAAAAACATGTACCTGTCCAAATTCAAAGACCCAATCCTGAAATGGGCATCTGAGATGAATACACACTTCTCAGATAAAGAAATACAAATGGCAAATAAATATATGAGAAAATGTTCCACATCCTTAGTCATTCGAGAAATGCAAATAAACACAACATCGAGATTTCATCTCACCCCAGTAAGACTGGCCAGTATGAAAAAATCATCCAATAACAAACGCTGGTGAGGAGGTGGAGAAATAGGGACTCTATTACACTGCTGGTGGGAATGCAGACTGGTACAACCACTGTGGAGAGCCGTTTGGAGATTTCTCAGCAAACTAGGTCTAGAGGTTCCATTCAAACCAGCTCTTCCCCTTCTGGGTATTTTCCCAGAAGATCTGAAAACATCATATCACTCTGATATTTGTGCACCCATGTTTATAGCAGCGCAATTTGTAATAGCTAAAATGTGGAAGCAACCCAAGTGTCCATCCACAGAAGTCTGGATTAAAAAACTGTGGCATTTTTATATAATGGAATATTATTCAGTTATAAAGAAAGTTTTGGGGACTTTGTAGGCAAATGGTCAAAATTGGACTCCATACTCATAAGTGAAATAAATCAGCGGTACATGAGCAGGCAACATATTGTGTCACTGGTGTAAGAACCTGAGGGTGGGAACATAAACTAAGAGACATGAAGGATATCTGTTCAAAAGCAAAGAACAGATGGGATGAGGGAAAGGAGAAAAGAAAGAGGCAAAAATGTATGTATGCATATATGTATATACATATGTGCAGGAGGGCTAACATGGTTCTACTATTGTATTATGTCACTTAATGCTAAGGAATAATTGATGACGGGTTATTCGATCAATCTTGTATGTCTGTATGTGTTATCCTGAGCACACACTTTGAAGATACCAATATGCAAAGCAGCAACTATTGTTGGTTTTCTGTTGCTTTGTCTATAATTCAATTTTGATCATACTGTTATTGTACTACTTTGTGCCTCTTTGTTAATGCTTTCCGGTTTCTTTTTTTTATTTTTATTTTTTCTGCTGTTGAGATGATTAATTGTTTGACCAATTTTGCATGTCTGTATCTGTGTTCATGAATATACACTTCAAAGATATCAATAGGTAAAGCAACAACCATTGTTGAGTCCCTGTCACCTTGTCTGTAAATCAGTTTTGATTGTACTATTTCTTATGCTACTTTGTGTCTGTTTGTTTATATGTCTTTGTTCTTTTACTCTTAAAATAAAAAAATTTAAAAAATACTATATAAATATACTCAGTTATTTTTCTTCCAATAAAAAGTTAGATATTCACAATCTTAATCTATTATGTCCTAAACTTATGAAATATAATCATTAGAGAAAAATAGTTTTAAATCTATTCTACACCTTCAATGATGAATTATTTTGTAGATTAAACCCATTAATTATGTGACCCATAAAAATAATCCCATCTAATTGGAAGAGGTGCTCTTCCCCACCATTAAAATAAGGAAAGTAGTGGCTAGGAAAATAGGATGATGCAGTATATCTCAATATTCGCTAAAATGTTTGCCTTAATTCTTTGAGTCCCAAATTTCCTTGGATCAATGACTCCACCATGATAGAAACAGACACTCAGAAATATATTTCTTTTGAATTTAATTTATTAAGGCAATCATACTGATCACATCATCCTAATTCCCCTAGGATTTATTAAATTTAAACTTTAATAGTATTCCCCTCACAATTCCTTTTAACCTCATGTTAATTAAACTTAATATAAATTGTCTTCTGCTCTGTGAGGATCAGCTTTGGTCACTACTCAGCACAATACACTACTGAGAGGCCCAATACATAGTGGTTATATGTGAAAACTTTGAGATCAGTCTAACCACATTCTTTATCCATTTCATGAATTATTGGGCAAATTAAACTCATATAAAATGCCTACAATATTGGTGTATAATAAAGTCTCAATATTTTTCCTAACCATTTAACATTGAATAAATTTGTTGGTTTACTGTATATCTTCTTCCAACAGAATATACTTTCCACAAGAGCAGACTTTGGGATTATTGTTATAGCCATAATATTTCTGAGAGTTTCTGCTTGTACTACATCATAATGGAGAAATACATTAAAGGATGTATATGTTTTCTAAAATTTAACCAACTTTAATATTAGGCAACTGGACTATGACTTGGATTTATTGTGCTCTGGTTTTGTGTTACCTTTTGTAGTTTCAACAGGAGGCAATTATTGCATTCTGCAATACCAAAAAAAAAGCATCTTAATTTAAAAGATAAATATTAATTATTTAATTATCTAGTGCATTATAACTTTAAAATAACACAACTTTTTGTTAGATCCCAAATACCAAAAGAACAATAAAGAGAAAAATTAGGTATGATAAAATTTGTAGCTATGTTTCTGTATATTTGCAACTGAGATAATATTTGGTACTTAGAATTCCCAGAGTGTTCAATTAGTCTAGATATCTATCACCATCACAAGCTACAGGTGAGCAAATACACATCTCAGTGGCAGCCTGTTGTTGCCTAGTGGCAGTTATTATTTTTTCTGAAGTCAAGGATAATCTTCGGAGTGTGAATAAAACATCTTTGGTTAAGTTTCCACATGACTGAGGTTGCCCTGACCTTTCTTTCTAGATCCACATGCGCTGCTACACAAATGACAGAGTGAGATGGATGAGGAGAAGAAAGAAGAAGGAAAAAATGAAAAACTCTCTAAAATCTGAACTTGTTGCAAAATGTTCAAAACCACTTTTAAAATTTTATTTAAAAGAGGAAAAGAAGAGAAATAGAAATAAATCACAGTTTCAAATCAGGTTATTAGGAGAGTAACAATGACTAACACATTTCATGTTGTTGTCTTAATAGTAGTTACTCAGAGTACAAGATATAGGCATGAAATATTGTCCAAACAGTATTAGCACAAATCTTTCTTTTCAATGAACCAAGAGAAACCAGCTGTATAACTTTTCTCTTCCTTTATTTCCTCTTACCCCATCAGTTTTCCTTTCTTTTTGAACAGTTTCTTCCCATTTCTCGATATCTATTGTACATCTTGAATCTTATTTACTCATTCAGATTCTCACACTAGTAAGATTACATGACATTTATACATATGAATCTGATTTATTTCACTTATTAGTATGGTCTCATGTTGCATACATTAACCTATAAAAGTCTCCAGTTTATGCTTCTCTATGGATAAGTAGTACCTCATTATATATAAGAAAACATCTTTTTATCCAATCTTCAGTTGATGTACATTTGTGTTGTTTCCAAGATTTAGCTATTATTGCCAGGCGTGGTGGTGCACACCTGTAATCCTAGTACTCAGGAGGCTGAGGCAGGAGGATCCTTGTGAGTCCGAGACCAGCCTGAGCTACAAAGAGAGCTCGAGGTCAGCCTGCACTGCATACCAAAACCCTGTCTCAAAAACAAAAAACAAAAAACCTTCAAGGTTTAGTTGTTATAAATTGTGTTGCTTTAAACATGGGTGCACATATATATCACTATGGACATTGCTTTACAAGCTAGGTTTAGAGGTCTCCTTGAACCCAGGTGTTCCCCATCTGGGTATCTTCCCAGAAGAATTAAAAACATCATACCACAGTTACTTATTTGTGCATTAAGTGACCTCTAAACTGAACAAGCTAGGGTTACCTAAGGTTCTTTAATATAGCAAGATGACTGAAATCCAAAATGGTTACAATATAATAAGAGAGAAAGTTCATGGCACTGTTTCCAAAATATTCTACCCTTAACTTGTGTATATCATACGCCCATTCTTTAAGAGAGAGAACATAAGGAACTGGGAAAAAAAGAAAGAAACCATACTCCAAAAACTTTAATGTTTCCTTAAAAGAAATGAAATAATCCTATAATATTTTTGTGTTTGTATGTATGTTAACTCTTCTTCCACCAAATAAAAGCATCATAAGAGCAGAATATGATCTAAAATATAATTACTATTTAGTAATTATTTGTTCTTTTTAAAAATTTTCTCCTTTTTCCTACATGTTGTTCATTTGCTTAGTGTCTTTTTTTAAACAGAAAAAAATAACAAACTAACGACAATGAAGACAAAAACAAAACAACAGAAAAACAATAAAAGTGATACAGGACAAGATGATAGGAATGAACAATGGCTGCTTTATTGCATATTGCTATCTTCAATGAAGTTGCTCAGATTACTAGATGTTAGGATGCAAGACTGATCAAACCATTAAAGACAACTACAAGCAATAAAAAACTAAAATGATACAGAGCTTCATAAAACTGGGTGGTAGGAATTCAACAATGGTTGTTATATTGCATATTATTGTCCTCAAATTAATTGTTCTGATTACTGGATATAAGTATACAAAATTGGTCAAGAAAAAAATGTAAGCATTAACTGTTCCTTTTGATAAACTAGTAGACATCAGCAATACACTTAGCTATGTGGGCAAAAGGAGAAAATTTATATTTAAATTTATATATATATGGATTCCTGAGATAAATAAAAGACTATATAGATAGATAGAGATATACATATACATGTAAGTCTTTTATTTAAAATATATGTATATATATCCTGGATAAAATATAAGGAACAGAAAGAAGGTTGCTGCTGTCCCTTGTCTTTCATTTTAAAGAAAAAATAACAAAATCAAAGGTATAAACAAAACAACATACAAACAGTAAAGATGATACAGAATTTCAAAACAAGGTGATAGGAAATTAACAATCATTGTTATATTACATATGAACTACTTATTTTATTACCAAAACTGACAAGAACACAACAGTAAGTATATGAAGCTCTATATATTTGTTATATGTTTATGTGTGTTTATATGAGTACGTAAAGATGACCTTCATAATTCAACACCTAACAGAGTTTGTAAAAATACATATATCAGTAGTATTCTTCCCAATTTGCTTCCTTTTACTGATAAGGACACCTTCCCTATGGTAGAATTATATAATCCCTATCATACCACCACATTTATGATGTCATGGTTATTTGCTGTTTTACATTACTTCATATAATATTCATGGCCATACTATTGCAAGATGAAAACAAATGTACATTATTATATGTTATATGTACATGTATCTGTTCCTCCCACCCATCTCCTGATTCCAATTTCATTAAGACGGTGGAATCATAAACATTTTAAGGCCTTCTTTCCTTCAGTTGTAGCTGCTTTACTATAGCTCCTTCCATTTTATAAGAAGCAGTCTTTCAGATTTTACATTTAAATTTTCATTACCATATGATTCTGTTTTAAATAGCACTTCAAGGAATATTGTAAGCAAAATATTCCTTTTCTTTGTGTTACTATTTGTTTTTCAGTGTTCCCCCAAAGCCTCATTCAGTTATGAGTAGGATTTCTCAGAGGTGGTTGGATCTATGGTCTGTGATGCGTGGATATGATGCTGAGATTGACACATGGTGTAATGCGGAGATTCAGCCTGCCCCGTTCTGGCTGCAAGTGCTACCCGCCCTAGGTGGCATCCTGGATAAAATATAAGGGGCAGAAAGGAGGCTGCTGCAGTTGCTTGTCACTTGCCACTTCACTACTTTGCTGCCTTCTGCCTGCCATAAACTTTCTCCTCTGTGATGCCCCTCCACCATGCCTCTCTGCCTTGGAGCCAGCCATTTATGGACGAAAACCTCTACAAACTGTGAGCCAAAATAAACCTTCCATCCTTTAACTTTGAATGTTGGATATTGTATTTTAGCAATAAGAACCCAAAATACATTATTCTCTTGTAATCTATATTACTTTTGAAAAGAAACATTCCAGATTTAATATAAACAATACTACAGTGAATATCATTGCTTATATTTGTACATTAACAGTAGGGACCCTGTTTCATGAGATCTTACGTAAAAGAAACAGAAGTGTTTTAGTATATTATAAATCATGTGTGTAATAATTTTGTCCTATCTGATGTGCTTCATTACATAGTTTAGGTGAGAAAAACCCTCCATCGGCATAACTATCCCATACTCATGATGCACTGTGACCATCAAAGCAACTGAGTCTCATCAATTATACAATCAAAATATATTATGCATGATAGTTTCATAAAAAATAATATATTTTAATATTTAGGGGCAAATGTATAAGTCTTGACTATCAAAGCTTACAGAAGAATAAATATTGAATTAGTTACTATGTAATGCACCTTTAATTAATTTCAGTTTTTTTCCAAAATGTTTCTGAAGGGTAATTTTTCAAGTGCCTTCAGTTAAAAATTCTATGTGATACTACAGTATTTATAAGCATAAATTATTTTCAGAGATAAACACATAAAAATCAATACAATTGAATTAATGATCTAATAAATACTTTAAATAATTTTAAAAATGAACTCATTGAATTCATGCATTGTTAAGATATTTAAAGTGAATGGAAAACATGACAGGATTATTACACACTGGCATTTCTTTAATAATACCAATACAAATAAAACTTACTTTATGTTATTCACAAGTAATTCAAATTCAGTTTAATCTACATACTTAATTGCTTATTATCATTTAAATTAGAAAATGAACAAAAGTCTGGTGTATGTTTTTGTCTTGGTTACTTTTTTCTTGTTGCTGAGACAAAATACCAGACACCCAAAATGAAGGAAGGAAAGGTTTATTTAGCTTACAGTTTGTGGAGGTTTCAGTCCATGCTTGACTGGTTCTGAGGAACCGTGGCACATGGCAGAGGGCTACAGTTCATGGTGGCAGCACACAGCAAAGCAACAAGCGCAGGAAGGGAGAAATGGCGGGAGGAATGGCAGCAGGCAGCCTCTTTCTTTCCCTTACATGTACAAACTATCCGCCCCAGGGCGAGTATAGCTCTGACACCCGTAATCCCAGCATTGGATCATGGATCAGTCACAAACTCTAAAAGCCACCCCACAACTGCATGAGGATTTGGAGGGACATGTAGATACAAACTATAACAGCTTTTATTGGAAAAATAATGGAAAATAATAAGTTATAATTCAGTTAAATGCAGAAGTTGTTACCACATTTTAGACTTTTCCTTAACATGTATTTGCAGGACAGGAAGTTTACAATCATCTTAGAAAACAGGTTCCTGTGTATAACACAGTCACTACCTCCTTCCTTCAAATCTCCTTTCCCCCATTTTAATAATCATTGTTGTTATTATTATTATTATTAATCACTATTATTAGTGCATGCATATGACATATGTTCACATTTGGTTTTGGGTATACGTAAATGGTACACCTTAAATCTGTGTACTTCTGCTTCCCCTGCACCCTCTGATCTGCTGTCATTCTTCTGGACCCCTTATTGTTTGCAGAAGATTTATCTCTCTTTTTCCTCCTATCAACCCTCTGTTTTGCTCTTTATTTAAACTTTGCTCCACTCATATGAGAGATGTCATATGCTACTTAAGACTGTGTTTCTGATTTATTTCACGTAAAATTATACTTTCCAATTGGATGCATTGTCCTATAAATATCCCAAATTTATCTTTACAGCTGAGTAGTATCCTATACTTACAGACACCAAGTTTTCTTTATCCATTTGTTTCTTGATAAGTGTAAAGGCTGTTTCCAAAATTTAGCTATTGTGAATAGTGCTGCTATAAACATTGGTGTGTGCGTCACTGTAACATATCTTACTTCTTTTGGGAAGATACCAAGCAGGAGAATAGATGGGTAGGACAGATTTCTAATTTCACTTCTGTGAGAAATTTCCATACTGGTGTCACTACATTACATTCTCACCAACAGTGTAGAAAGTTCCCTTTTGCATCACAGCCACACTAGCGATTGTTGTTCACTGACTTCTTGATTGTCATTCTTTCTGGTACAAGATGAAATTTATAATTGTTTGAATTTTCACTTAATGTGAGATGTTGAATTTTAAATACCTAGGAATTAATAATTCCAAAGAAGTGAAACACCTCTAGAAATGAAATGATAGTCCTCTGAAAATGGAGATTCAAGTAGATCTCAGACAATGGAATGACTCCCTAGGCCTGAACCAACATTTTCAAAATGTCCATTCTCTCAAAACTAACACAGTGGTGACTCAGTTTGTTAACTCTTCTGTTTTACACTTTGGGGGAAGACGACCTTCAAATTCACAGCAACAAATTGCCTGACGCTCAGTGTGAAAATCCCTGATCAACATAAGAAATTATCTCAAGCTCATGCTTATCTATCTCAAACCCTATCTTAGTTCAGCCCAAGAGACACAGTGAGGTTGACTAAGAGATAATTTACATATTACATAATATATTTACATATGTATATATAGATACCTTAGATATATTCTGTGATATTCCCACAAAGAGAATAAGAGCATTTTATTGATTTTTAAACATACAGAATAAAGGGCAAAGCAAAAACAATTTTTTAATTGATCCCATATTGGAATCATCTTGGTTATATTTAATTTTAAAAATTTCAGACAGATTCACATAATTTATATGAAGAAGATGGAAATCTGTGCAACTTTTTCAAGTAGAAGTGATATAAATTTTGAGGATTCCTCTTGTCACTTATGAAGAGAACTATATTGTCCTTGATTTCATCATTTCTAAAAAAAATGAGTAAGAAGCAAAGAAATTTCCTAAGGAAGATCCACCACTGTTCTTTGCCGTGAAGAATCTGGACTTTGTGTAAATTCTATAAGAATAAAGCACATTGGGTATCTTGCCATCTACCTTCTGTCCTTCTTGATTTTCAACCCCATAATCAGGAAGAATTATGTGGCTGAAACTCCAGTAGAGAAAGACATTTTCAGCTGGTAACAAGGGACCTAAAAGTTGATATATCAGTCACCAAATTTCAAATTAAGATTAAAAAATCTAGAAAGTATCAAAAACTGACAATTATTACCCACCAAAAGTACAAAAAAAGCACACCTATAATCAGCAGTGAAAAGAAAACCTATATAATCAGATATATTTTGCTAGCCTTCTGATGAACAAATGTCTAAAATAAGGAATTCAAAAACTTACCCCCAGAAAACATGACCCAGTCGAAAAATAGGCAAATGAACTCAACAGACTTTTCTGAAGAGGTACAAATTGCCGATAAATACATGAAAAATATTTCAGCATCTTTAGCCATTAAATGCAGATTAAAATGTCTTTGAGATTCCACCTGACTCCAATCCGTATGGCTATCACTGAGAACACAAAAGCAATATATGCTGGCAAGGAAATGCAGAGAAGGAAGTGTTTTATTTTATTCTTGGAACATAAACTATACAACCACTATGGATGCCAGTGTGGAGATCAAAACAACCTAAACATGGAAATTTGATATGACCCAGGTATAACTCTCCTCAGTGTATCCCCCCAAATTACACACATCGTGTTTGTAGTGGAATATCTAACAAATACTACTAATAATACTGTAACAAATACACTCTTACACCTGTGTAATTTTAACATGTAAAATTCTATATGGGTACTGGTTGTGAAGTGGACAAGGAGAGATGCTGAATGCATGTGCACAGTGCAGGAAAGCAAACAGACCAATGCTACCGTCACTCAGCCAATGAGCGCCCAGGATACAGAACACAGTGCTGTGGTTGGTCGCCTTCTAATCCATCAGCCAATAGTGTGCTAGGTATAATCTCACACTGGCAAACTTGTGTAAGCGGTAGCGGTGTACAGCATTTCCATTGTGTACAATAGGGTGTTCATCTGCTGATGGAATACATGCTGCACTTTATTTCAATTTAATATTTTTATATGTTTAAATTAATATTTTTATATTGCTTTAAATTTTTAGATAAAAACAATTAAAATCATAAATATTATGTAAATAGCTATAAATCGCAAAATCCTGTGATATACTGAAAACTCCATGATACAGAATTAGATATATATATTTTTTTAAACCTATGATACAGGGAAGCCTCAATAAGTGAATCATGGTATAGCTAATGAGAGACACCCGTATTCCCAAAGGTGTTACCCTGGGATCCTATTTGCAGTGAAATTTATGGGATAAAATACACACCCATGCACATATGTCATTATACACTATAATATATTCTTTCACAAACAATTGCAAGTTTCTAAATGTACAAAGTAAAGGTGGTTTCAGGCACCCAAAGAGGAAAAGTAATTCTCAGTGATGAATTAAATCTTCTACAAAGTAAATCCTGTCACAATCCATGATTAAACCAATCATTGGAGGAAACAAAAGAAGTTTCAGAAAATATTTTTATAGATAATTGTTTATTTGCTTATAATGAACTCCATTTTAGTTATTAATAGAATGTAAGAGAATGATTTTATCTTTGTTTCTACCTGCCAATAAGGGGCTCTAGAATATATTTTATGACTGAAATTCAGGGTAATATGAGTTGGTTATATTATCAATTTGTCCCAGTTAATTCTATTTAATATTGTCACAAATAATCACTTCAATAAAAAGTATTCAAAGTGTGATTTTTGAGAAATGCTTCAGGGGAAGTCAAGGTTTTTGAACCTCTTCATTCCTAATGCAGCCCTCTTCCTCCTCTTAATGCAAGCCATTCTAATTGTATCCCTTTAATTATGACCTCTACCTTTGGGGGTGCAAAAGCTTAAAAATTCTTGAGTCAGAATAAGCCAAGAGTGTTGGTATTTAGTCCTGGTTTTGTCGTTAACTGGCAATACGATTTAGAGAAATTTATTACATGTTTTCAAAAGCCATTTGCAGATCTCATGTTTAATACTTTCAGTATTCTGCTGAAATTTCATTTCTCACTGATCTATTTAGAACAGAACAATAATAGCAGTTGTAACAGCATATTGAAACAATTAAAATTTTGCTTTGAATGAATCAGAAAACTCTCTGTAACCAAAAGTAAAGGATATAGACTCAATACATATTTACATATCCCCAAGTGTTTAGCAATGCTTTGTAGTGGGGTTTAGTTAAATATTTGATATTTGATATTAAGTTGGAGAACTGATACACATACATAATCATTTCACTTAAGTGTGTGAGCATCAAATGAAACCCAGAGAGAGTTTTGAATTAATATAAAATAAACTAAGGACAATTTATGTTTCTTCTGCCTTTTTTCAATTAAACCAAGACTTTCTCTTCCTACATTATGTGAGAACAAATATGGCCTAATCATTGTTCCTCTTCTACGCCTATTCATAATCTGTTCACATTAACATTCAGTTTCTAGTCTTGGGAACTAATTTGATAGCTTTTGCTAACTTAGCATACATTTTGCATGTCTTAATTGCTAAACCTGGGACCAGGCTTCTGAGATACAAAACTGAGTAAGTTAAATCTTACTGCATTTGTAACGCTAACAGCCTGACAGAAGAGGAAGGAAAACATCCATCGTCCCACTAGGTGTACGGCTGTGAGAGCAATGAAGTGCCTGCATCCTAAAGAAGTCTCTCAGTTCTGATGAGAGAAAGAGTGAGCAGTGGTCCACCCGGCCCCATATTCGGGGAGTGGTGGGGAGTGGGGGTATCTCAATGCATGTAGCTGTGTATTATCAACTTCTAAGTATGACTAATAACCAAGTTTCTCAAACATAATGCCATAAAACAATTTAGACTAATAATAGGTCTTCCTATCGGGGTGCAGGAACTGAAAGAAACATCCATGACAGTGTAAATCTGAAATGACCAAATCCAGAGCTGACTAAAATTAGATATTCCTCTTAAAAGAGTAAGTCATTTTACTACATAGCTGAGACTTGTTGCCTATGATTTTGAAATCCAGAACACTAAATAATATTCACTACCTTACTATTGTCATGTCAAAAGTCTGAGAAAATGTGTGTAAAAGTGAAGAAGCACAGGTTTTTAGAATAATCTTATTTTGATAGGACAGTATGGCCATTGAAAAGATGTTTTCCTTTACTTTGAAAAAGTCAGTTACCTCATGAGTCTGCTTCCTGTGACTGCTGCATGACAGAAGAGTATTTGAAAGCAGCGAGAAGCGTTCTGTAGCAGGAAAGTAATCTAACATCACATTTAGCCCACAATTAGCACAGCACTGATTGGTCTCCGGAGTAACATATACCCATGGATTAAATGTCAAGATTGAAAAATTAGGCTCTCGGTCATGTCATGGAAAATATAAGAAAGTTTACACTGGACATAACCGCAGCCTCTTATATGCTAAACTTAGTTAACTTGAGAAGGTTTGTGGTTACAGTTGGCACATTTAAATTATTTAATTCCTTGAATGTAAATTTTACTCAGTAACTGAAAAAATCTCATGAAATAGAGTAAATCTAAGATAACACACAAACTATTAAAACAAATAAATTACAAATTTAATTACCTAATTTGTCTAAGAACATTGTTTAAGCGGTAAGTAGTACATTAGCATCCTCTACTAATGACTTGTGAGCTAAACAGTTATCAGCAGGAATGTTTGAACCTGAAATAACTGTCAGAGAATGGATAGTACATGCAGTAAATTTAAAGAGCTGATTTTGCTCAGTCTGGAACATTGCCTACTGATAGTGAGGGAAATACAGTGCTTGAAGGAATGAATAGCTAGTACCACATCAAATGATATCACAAAAAGTATTTTCTAGTCACCCCCATATGGACTAGATCATCTTTTCTAAGAACGAATTACAGCTAACAATATATTTTCAGCCAGCTGCCATCTAGCCCTGGGTAAGCAACCAGTTGAGAGTCTGACTTGTGTGTGATGAAGAGCTGAGACATCTCCAAATCTCCCCAACACTCTCTCATGTTTCTCAGTCCCTGGTCACATGCAATTTTCAGAGAATTGGTTATCACTTCCTCATTCCACAGCAGTATGTCACATTATTACTAACATCACTCAGAGACTACCTCGCTCAGAATTCTTCTGTTTTGTGGCAGACCCTATATATTCTTTCCTTTGCAGATTTTAAAAAGTAGAATTGAGTGTTCTGTTTTATTGTGACTGGGCACTACAGATTACTTTTTCCCATTCTTTGAACTGTTTCTGTATTGTCCAAAATTATACAATTAACTCACAATAAAGAAACCTGCAATTTAATAACTCATAAATAGTTACTTTTATTCATATAAAGTGTTCCTTTGAGTTGTTCTAAATTTTAAAAAAATTAAGCAACAGAGTTTAAACTGGGTTTTTCAAAATAAGACCCATTATTTAGATTTATTTTCTCAGTTATTAACTGTCAGACAATAAATCTAGTAGAGTTTCTTTTAAACTAGAGAAGCATACAGTTTGGGATGATCTGTTTTAGATATAACAACATAATTTACAGTTTCCTCAACATTTCAAAATTGATAATATCATTAGCCGGCCTGATTCCTATGTTTGTGTAAGCCAGGCTTAAAGCACAATTTAGTTTGAGATCCACCTTGTTACCTGTGATAACTATGAGCTTGTGTTTCTCTTGCATTAACTTGTTCTTCATTTTGGTCTCCAACAACGACTATGTACATACCACTTATCCACTTCCAGAAAGGGAATTCTCTTTCCATAACCTTTGAGTAGCCTCTTAAATCTTACTTTAATTGACCTCTTAGGCTATATCCACTCAATATTTACTGCTGTGGTGGAGGAGGTGGTATTAATTCAATTGGTTTAGACCAAAAATAGCTTGATCTGGGAGTTGAATGTGAGATTCAGGCTATCTAAATCACACAGTTAATTTTGTTAGTGTAAGGTAGAATGCTTATTCTACCCTATTGCTGAAGAATTATGAAATCTTTTACAATCCAGTTCTCCCTACATGTACAACATTGATACATACTTCAGATTTTGGAAAGTTTTTAAAATCATTAAGGTATACAGACTTTGTAGGAAGATAGATGTATTATGCATTAGAAATAAGTAAGATATTATAATATTAATCTAATTTCCCCCTCAAAGGACACCCAAAGTTTCAAACATCTATGTGTGTGTTCCCTAATCCATTCACAGAGATACTCCATTTTCTTTATCAGGCCTTCTTTATGAGCATTTTTTTGCTCTTTGTTTAAATGTAGGCTTATAAACTATATGTGCACTATCCCATGGAAATAGCTCACACACGGAAATGGGAAGGTTTGAATGGGCTACATGGAGCAGTCATAGCACGTACTGCTAATTAGACACAAATGCAAAGTATCTCTACCTTAGGGAAGTAGTGAAATCCTTGATCAGTCAATCTGGAAGCTTCCAGTTTTGCCTTCTGGGACAACTGCTTACTGCTCTCCCCAGACATAGCTAATATAGGTACAGACGAGATGCTTTTCTGAGACCCGGAGCAATTTAGCAGTACTTTTGTTGAGAAGGTCTGCCGCTAAGGGACTGAATAACCACACTGTGTCTTTCTTGTTTGATGACACTTTAGCAGTGTAGTCAACTATATAAGACTGTATTATTTTTCCCATTTCTTTATCTCTTCCTCTATGCACTTCATTGGTCACATGGCTTTGCAGTTCCTTCCACCTCACTGATTTTATATTGTCACTGCCTGTTGAATGACGTTATTAGACATGATGGAACAGACAGTTGCTTTCTTGTACTTTTTCCGCCATTAGGAGGCCCATGCACTAGAAAGTTCATCTGTCACAGAATAGTAACCAAATCAAAACCCAATATCCTGGAGCCAATTCAGTAGCTTAGTTTCCATCTGCCATGTCACAAGCAAACCATAGAAGGGTAAAAAATGAAGGTTAGGTACTGTGTGTTACTGAGTTGGATAGTGGTTTCATATATGACAGTATCAGAAACACAGATGTCAGTGGTATAACTGGTACAGAGTAGTAGAATTTTGTCTTACAAATTTTAAATATGTGGCATTGACTGTTGGGCCAATCAAGACAATTTACTTGTTGGAGAGGAATGAAAATTCATATTAGAAAAATTTAAAGGGGACTAAACATTGTTATTGTTTAACCTTACTAAAATTATCACCTGTGGTAAATTAGACATAGGAAAAACACTAAATGGAAAAGAGGTTAAACAGAAAGAGAATGTGCTTATGCGTGTGAGTGTGCATGTGTGTAAGTGTGTGTATGCATGTTCATGTGTGTGTGCGTGTGTGTGTGTGCGCATGTGCATATGCGTGTGTGTGATTGTGACTTGAAACCAGGGCCTTTGCATTGAGGAGCATCCCTAACCATTTTTCTTTTTAGACAGGATCTTGCTGTGTCGCTAAGTTGTCCAGGCTGGGCTTGCACTTGGGATGCTTTTGCCTCAGATTCCAGTTAGTCCTGCGAAACAGGCTCGTACCTCCACAGCTGACTTGGAATTTGAAAGTGTGATCTGGCTCCTTTGAGCTAAAGTTGATAAAAATGTTTTTATTTTACTAAAGGAACAGTTAGTGCTTATACTTTTTGTTCAGTTTTGCATGCCTATATCTGGTAATCTGAGCAACTACTTTGAAGATAATAATATGCAACATATAACCATTGTTCATTTCTTATCATCTTGTTTTGAAATTCTGTATTATTTCTATTGTTTTTTATCTCTTTAAAATAATAAAAAAAGACCATTCACAGGTAAAAAAAATAGGCAGTTTACAAACAAAACTGAGAGAGACTGCAGAAAGCCCAGAAAACTCTGGAACTTACTAGACTGGAAAAATAAATGAATTTCCCAGCTTCAATAAAAGATTAATTTAATATAAACTTTGGTGCTAAGCCAGTCACGTGCACGTTCAATAAATACACCTGGGGCATAGATCAAATCAAAGATGGTACGACCTCCACCTCAAAAAGAATTAGAGTGGCGCTGCTTGGGTCTGGTTCTTGCACGAACAAATTATACGTCAAGGACTCAGGTGCGAGAGATATATCAAGGAAATGATTTTAGGAGAAAGTACCAACAAAGTATAGCAAACTGGATAAAGAAAGAGAAAAAAACAAAAAAGGTACAATTGTAAGGCTAAGACTTGGCATGGAATGTGCGTGTGCTCTTTCTGTATAAATTAGCATTTTGAAATTTATCTCTCTTTAATCATGCTTATTTTTGTATGCCACTGTTATGGTTGATACATTGTGTCTGCTTAGGAAGTCTAGAGGTTTGGCGGAGTAGCTCAGCAGGAAGCCAGGGTGCTTGCTTTGTACACATCCTGAGCCTGTGGAAGAGGAGGGCGTGGAGACTGTGTGAGAGCTACACGCCCCCTGGGTCGGGGGAGCCTTTTTGCAATGTAAGGGAGGTAGAAAGACGCTGCTTGCCCATCATTCCTCCCTTTTGCTCATTGTTTTTGCTGTGCTCTGCTGCCATGAACATTTGTCCTCTGCCATGTGCCACTCTGTCTCAGAACCAGCCAAGTGTGAACTGAAACCTCCACAGACTGTAAGCTAAATAAACCTCTCCTTTCTTAACTTTGGGCGTTGGGTATTTTGTCTCAGCAACGAGAGAAAAGTAACCAAGACAGCCACCAAAATTTGTGACAGCCTGTCACACTACATTATTTTGAGGGAAGTGATCAGTATATTTAGTTCAAACTTTGGTATCATTCAGTATCAATTCTGTACTCTCTAAAGCCAAAGTTTATGGAGATTTATTGTTTTTGAATCTTCTAATAGCAAATTCCATGTCTCAGGCAATCTCTTTTACACAGCTTTTAGCCTTTATTGAAAAATGTTAAAGAAAGTATATTTTGCACAGGCATAGAAGATTGAATTATCTCTGCTTACATTACAATTTAAACTTCTTCTATGGTCTCCATCCTTTTGCTTCACTTATCTTGTTTGAGCATAGATTTAGACTGGTTCAACCCTACTTCACTCCAGGGTTCTGGGTTTGGAGCCATTTGGAGATTGCAGACCTCAGGCAGAGAGTAGGTTCTAAGTGATGATAGAAGAATATACTGCCTCTGTGAGGCTCAGTGTATCTCTTCCTTCACCTTTTCACTCGAGTCTAAATGAACTGACCCTATATCCTAATATTTTGATTTGTTCTGAGAACACTTCTTAGTATAGTATTACATAATAATTATATAAACTTGTAATTACATTTTTCATATCTAGTTAATACTGATTGCTGTACCTATGCAAGAGAACATCAAGACAGCATTTCACTGAGCTTTTAAACATGTTTACACTCTTTTGTTTTCACAAAATCAAGAACTTTTAGCCACATGGCAAGTTGCAAATACCATAGCAATACAGTAATGTAACACGTAGTAAGGCAGCAGGAGAGACAGTCCTTTCTTCCCTCTTGCCAACTCAAAAGGAGAAATGCCCATATGCTAAAGTGGGAAGAATTATACGAGGAAGAGGTTTGATGAGGAAATAACTAGTTCTGTTCTAGACATGCTAAGTTTGCAAAATCTGATTTACTTCCAAGTGTCAGTGAAGAATACAGAGGTGGATCTGAAAAGAGAGGTCCTAATACAAGGAACCCGAGGATGGGCCACGCACGGCCAAGCACAGGCTGAGCAGGGAACAAGTAGGGCTAAGAAGGGCCCAGCAGGGGCCGACCACGGGCTTGGCAAGGGCGAGCACGGCCCAGCAGGGTCCGACCACAGGCCTAGCTGGGGCCAAGCAGAGACTGTGCCTGGGCTTTCATCTTGAAATCAGGAGAAAAAGAAGGATGTCTACTGTCACCACTCCTATTCAACATATTTCTGGAGACACTAGCCAGAGCATTAGACTAGAGAGAGAAATAAAAGGAATAACGATAGGAAAGGAAGAAGGGAACTTCTCTTTATTCACAGTACATGGTATGACATGGTACTTTATGATATGGTATTCACAGTACTTTATAACATGGTACTCTATATAGACGACCCCAAAAACTCCACCAAAAGATTCCCAGAATTAATCAGCAAATTCAGTAGCATAGCTAGTTACAAAGTCAACACTCAAATGTCCATAGCATTTCTGTACATAAACAACAAATACACTGAGAGAGAAATAAGTGAAACCATACCTTTCACAATAACATCCAAAAAACTGAAATACTTAGGAATCAATCTAACAAAAGAAGTAAAAGATCTATATAATGAAAATTACACTGCTCTAAACAAGAGACTAAAGAGGATTTTGAAAAATGGAAAGATATTCCTTGCTCATGGATAGGAAGAACCAACGTAGTGAAAATATCCTTACTCCCAAAACTGTTATACAGATTCAGAGCAATTCCAATGAAAATATCATTGGTGTACCTCACAGACACAGAGAAAACATTCCTAAAATTTATCTGGAACCAGAAGAGACCAAGAATAGCAAAGGCAACCCTGGGCAATAAAAGAAAGGCAGGAGGTATCACAATCCCTGATTTGAAATTATACTACAAAGATACTGTCTTGGTTACTTTTCTTTTGCTGCTGAGATAAAATACCCAAACCCAAAATTAAGGAAAGAAAGCTTTATTTAGCTTACAGTTTGTGGAGGTTTCAGTCCATATTTGGCTGGCTCAGAGGCAGAGGGACACGTGGCAGAGGAAAACTTTCAGAGTGGCAGAACACAGCAAAAACAATAAGAGCAAAAGGGGGGAATGGCGGGCAAGCCGCCTCTTTCCTTCCCTTACATTGTAAACCACCTACCCCCACCCAGGGGGTGTGCAGCTCTCACATAATCTCCATGCCTGCCTTCCTCATCCACAGGCTCAGGATGTGTACAAAGTAAGCACCTTGACTTCCTGCTGAGTCACTCAGCCAAACCTCTAGACTCTCCAAGATGACACAATGTATCAACCATAATAGCTACTATGATAAATTCAACATGGTATTGGCACAAAAGCAGACATGAAGATCAGTGGAACACACTGGAAGATGAAGACACAACCACAAAGAAACTCAGCCCCCTCATCTTTGACACAGGGGCCAAACATGTTTATTGGAAGAAAGACAGCTTCTTTAATAAATGGTGCTGGAAAAACAGGCTTTCCACATGCTGAAGATTAAAACTGGACTCAAGCCTATCACCATGCACCAAAATAAAGTCAAGATGGCTTAAAGATCTAAATATTAAAACAGAAACACTAGGTCTAATTCAAGAGAATTAGGTGGAAATCTTGAAGACATGGGGGCGGTAGAGAATCCATGAACAAAAACCAAACTGCATGAGAAATACTTCAAAGAATCAACAACTGTGATCTCATCTTAATGAAGTTTTTGCACATCGAAAGAAATCACCATGATGAAAAGAAAACCCATGAATTGGTAAAAAATGTTACCCAATTGTCCCTCAAAGGACTCCTATATATATAAATCATATAAAAAATTTTTAAAATCATGCCCCCAAAACTCAAAGACCCAATCCAAAAATGGGCATCTCAGATGAATACATAATTCTCACATGAAAAAATAAAAATGGCAAATGAATACATGAATAAAGTGTTCAACATCATTAGTTGTTCAAGAAATGCAAATGTAAACATCACTGGGTATTACTCCAGAAAGAGTGGCTATCATCAAGAAATCAACCCATAACAAGCACTGCAAGGGATGTGGGGAAAGTGGAACCCTTCTCCAATATTGGTGGGAGTGTAGACTGGTGCACCAGTGTAGAAATCAGTCTGGAGATTCCTCAGTAAACTAGCATAAGAGGTCCCATTCAACCCAGTTATTCCTCTCCTGGGTATTTTTCCAGAGGACCTGAAAACATCATACCACCATGATATATGTACACCCACGTTTATAGCAGCACAATTTGTAATAGCTGAATCTTGGAAACAACTCAAATCTCCATCAACTGAGGAATGGATAAAAAAGATGTGGTATTTTCATAAAATGGAGTATTACTCAGTGTCTTGGTTACTTTTGTCTCGTTGTTGAGACAAAATACCCAACACCCAAAATGAAGGAAGGAAAGGTTTATTTCGCTTTCAGCTTGTGGAGGTTTCAGTCCATACTTCGCTGGTTCTGAGGCACAGTGGCAGAGGGCAAATGTTCATGGCAGCAAACAATCAGCAAAAGGGAGAAATGGCTGCAAGCAGCCTCTTTTTTCCCTTACATTGTAAACAGCCTACCCCCAAGCAGGAGGTATGTACCTCTCACACAATCTCCATGCCCTCCTCTTCCACAGGCTCAGGATATGTGCAAAGTAAGCACCCTGGCTTCCTCCTGAGTCACTCATCTAAACCTCTAGACTCCCCAAGTTGACACAATGTATCAACCGTAACAGCTATACACAAAGAAAACCTAGAGGCTTTTATAGGTAATTGGATGCAACTAGCAACCCTACTTATTAGTGAAATAAATAAGAGTCACAGATGTAAACATCGTATTTCCTCCCTACTATAAGAACCTGAAAAAGTAAATAAAATCTGAAAAGTACAATAGATATTGTGAAAGGAAAAGAAACTGCTCAAATAGGCAGAAGCAACTGGGATGAAGGAGGGGAGAGGAAAAAGAAGGAAGAGGGAAAAATATGTACATATATTTATACACAGGATAGCTCGGAGAATTGTGCTACTAATGTTGGCTGATTTATTGAAAGGAGCTATTAATGTGTAATTGTTTGAGCAATTTTGCGTTCCTATATCTGGTTATATGTGCAACCATGTTGAAGATGAGATTATGTAGTATAACAACCATTGTTAATATCCTATCACCGTGTTTTGAAATTCTGTATCATTTTTATTTCTCTCATGCTGTTTTGTTTATGTATTAGTTTTTGTTAGTTTGTTTTTCTTAATGAAATACAAAATGTATATGTATATATAAGGATAGCTGGAATAGGTGTACTGCTGATGTGTGTAGTTTATTGAAAGGAACAGTCAATGCTTAAAATTTTATTTTTCCTTGACAAATTTTGCATGCTTGAATTCAGTGATCAGAATTACTGATCTGAAAAGAATGTGCAGTGTAAGAACCACTTTTGAACTCCTACTGTCTCGTATGGTGAAGCTCTGCATTGTCTCCAAAGTTTTATTGTTTATTTATTTATTTATTTATTTATTTTTACTTATTACTGTCTTTGGTTGTTTGATCAGTCTTACGTTCTTATGTCTGGTGAACTGAGCACTGCGTTGAAGATCACAGTGTGTAACAGAGCAGCCACTGTAAATTTCTATCACTCTGTTCTGAGATCAAGCATCATTTTTGTTGTTTTTATGGTGTTTTGATTTTGTCTTCAGTGTTGTTTTGTCAGTCTTTTTAATTTTTAAAATAAAAAAATTAACGTAACTTTCACCTGTAGTTTAATGTATTGTCTTTTTCTATCTCAAGAGGTAATTCTCCTGCAATGTTTAGTTTTATCTTGGTTGAAACATTTCTCACTTTATCATATTTTCATATACCAAAAAGGAAAGTTCAACCTGAAAATATAGTTACATCATTAATACTTAAAATGATTATCTATTAAAATATGATTTATTCTAAATACTTAGTAAATCAATAATTAAAGCTAATTTTTGATGAAAATATATCCCAGGTAACAAATATATGAACAAACGTTCCCTAAAGATTCTATGGAAAATTGATTATGAAGCTCTGAAACATTCTTAATGCCAAGAAGTACTCCAAGTAGAAGGTCAGAATATTCTTTATTTTTCAGTATTTCTCAAATACTTCAATGTGCTAATATTTCTGATCCTGAAACATTTTTGTGATTTATTTAGACATTGCTTTTTGCATATAATTTAGGAGAAAAATCCCCAGATGAATACAGTCTTTTTATATGTGTTGTAAGCATATTAGTAAAGCAAAAGAGAAAAACCAACAAATAAAGAGAACTTATATTTTTAAAATATTCATCAATGGATAATGCTCAAGTATGATAGAAAAGGAGAGATAGGCAGATAACAGAAAGAGCGAGAATGGGCCATTTAAATACAATGGAATACTATTATGTTGTGAAGAAGAATACATCTATAAGTACGAGTCATTTCAAGGAAAATGGATATGCCTTCAGGTTGTAATGGTAGGTAAAATAAATCAGACACATAAGACTGAGTATGACCTGGTTCCCCTTTATGAGAAACTGAAAGTATAAATAAAGTAAGAAGAGAAGTAAATGACAGACAATAGGAAAAAGATACAGCTCTCCTGCAGGTGGGAAGAGCACCAAAAGATGGAGGGCGGAGAGCAGGGGCGGGAAGCAGGGAAGAGCTGAAGCGTCTGTAGATGCAGCGCCCCCAACAGCGACTGCAGCCGTGACGTGCACTCGGAGCTGGAGAAGTGAGCAGGAGTCCACGACCTCCTCTCGCTAGTGCGATGGGGTTGGAGCACAGCTCACGTTAGGGCAGAAGTGCTTACACGAGCAAAGTTTTATCACAGGACCATAAAGATGATCACATATTTATTCAAATTTTTATTAAAATTTATTCTGTTTATTTTTAGTTTTAAAAATGAGTGACTTGATCTATATAGTACATATAAAGCTTTCTAAACATGATAAGGTTGGAAAGAGTTAGAAGTAATATTGCCATGACCCCTAAGGTAGAAAAGAACTGTGTAGTACCCCTCATAATATTTGACTATAGCATAATTGTGTAATAAACATGTTTATATGATTAAGTTAATTTTTAGCATGTCAGCTATAAACTCAAACTTCAGATACATTGGGAACTTAGTGGCATGATTGTAAGTTTCCTTATAAAATAAAAATACAAATAATAGTGTCTGTTTTAAGATGTTTTTCAAGAATAAGTGGAAAACTACACTATCTTCAGAACTTTATACAGTATAGCACACATGCAAAGAATAGTATTGTGCAGTTTCTAGCACTTCTATAGACAATTAAGGCAGTACTTAGAATTCCTAGAAACCTTCCCAAAACTCTAGAATTAAATGGGGAAATCTAGCTAAAATGAAACAGCAGATGACTGAAAATACACATAACTAATATTATGGCTTTAGGCTCTATTCAAAAGTAATTATACATGTTTACTAATTTAATTATTACAAAATGCACATGCTATTATTTTCTGCATTTTATTTTGGAGAAAACAGTGGCACCAAGCTTTTACCAAGTTCCAAACTTCTAGTAAGAGGTAAAGAGGGAATTTTACCGGCAGGAATTTGGCAAGAGGACATCTGTTCCTTATTCTTATCATACCCTGTCATGTATGATATGGGTAAATTATTGAATAATTATGGAAAAATTAGATTAGATTATTAAAAGGAGGTGAAAATACCAGATGAAATATATAACAGTGAGAAAGATGGAGAGATGTCCGGTCAAGGACTATGAACATGAATCCAGTTCAGTACAGATTGGCAACAGACCTAAACAAAGCTTCTATTAACAGAAGAGATGAATTTCTAAATGGCATTCACAGTTCCACAGTGGGACAGATTTTTGTAATTTTAGACCACATATAACATGAATCCCCACAATTCTGTACTGGGGGCTGAACCCAGCATCTTCACACTGAGCTATATCACAGGGCATTTTCAATAATTTCTCAAATCTTGCATCTCTAATTTGGTTAAGCTAGGTACAACCTCGCCTAACCTCAGCCTTCTAGAGTGTTAGGATTACAGGCCTATGCCACTGGGCCTAGTTACATATATCCTTTTAATGAAACATGAGACTAGTCTACTGCAGGACATTAATAAAGATTTGAGTCAAGCAATTTCTCTTTGCTATAATTAACTACTTCATTCATTTACTGTTATAATTACTATTCAATCCCTTTTATAATCAGAGATTGTGATACACTTGAATTATAGTGAAGACTCAAAGAATCTTTAAAATACTTTGTTGATGGGACATTTGGGAAATGCTTTCCCTCCACTTGAGCCCACTTGGTAGACATAAAATGAGAAGTCCCTCTTCCACATGAGAAGAAAGAGGGACTTCTGACCACTGGTAAGAATAAATCTGGAGTGGCTGATGAGCAAGAACATGAAGAATGTACCAGAAACCAGTGCCTTTCTTCATTTTCACAGTGGTCCCCAGAAGTCCTGAAAGCTCAGGGACTAAAATCCTTCTTATATTCCCTTCAGAGATAAGGGAATGTTACATCATAAAAGAGTGACGTGTCCCTCTGAAGCCTGTTCACAAAGGGATAATTCCTGTAAGAGTGAGAGGGAACAAAACATTAATATCACAATTCCTTTACAATGCTCTGAATGTTTCTAAGGAAAGGTTTTAAAACACAAAATTCGCGTTCACACAAATCCTCTCCTACATGAAAAACAGAGTGTGCATCTTCAGTTAAAACACCACTCAACTCTACCTCAGTAGCTAAAGAGTGGCTGTATATTAGAAGGAACATCCATTTAACTATAAAGGTCTCACACCAGAGCAAGAATATACCCCGCCCTTGGATGGAGACTGAACTGTATTCGTGACTGACACACATGTAGATGGGCGAAGTAACAGTGATTAACGTGAAACTCTGGTGTTCCATTTTACTCACAGGGGAAAACAAAAGCGGTCCCAACCTTGTACTGATCTAAGAGAGCGAGACTGGGGAAGAGGAAAGGCAGTTACAATGCCCACTGCACTGCTGCACAAGGGCAAATATAAATTATCTGTAGCATGACCGATACTGACTAGAACCAAAACATTGAGTGAAGATATTCATCGGGGTGATACTGGCCCAAATCAAAGAAGAATTTATTGAAATGTCGATAGTATTAACAAGAGAGGTAGTGATCAGAACATATTATAACCATCTCATATAATTTTTCAGGGGTGGTGGCTGTAGTGCTCAGTATTTATTATAGTATTCAACTTAGGGATATTTTACTGACATTTTTATTGCACTCATGCAGCTTAAAATTAAAGCCTGTAATATTTACCTTGTGCAATTTGTAAATACATTTGTTATAATCTCAGGCAGTTGAGAAGCATGTCATCCAGTAAATTCAATTTGAGGAATAGTTTTTCTAAGAAATGCTTTTAATCATTAAAGACATGTACAATTTCACAAATTTAGGCTGCGTATCCAAATCTAAATCATCTGAACATTTTGCAAGAAAGTGCAGTTTTCTAGATATAAAATAGTCTCACAGTTCTTCACCTTCTCATTACAGTACCGGGACATATGTCCTAATTTATAAGGAGGAATTTTATCTGTACCAGTAACATAGAATAATCTTGAATTGGTAGTTATTGTAAGCTTATAATGTGTTTTCATTCCATTTAATGCATAGAATTTTAAAATCACATTTAATTGCCACAGAATTACACAAATTTATGAAGTATATTTTAATGATATCATCTCAAATATCTGTCATTTATTTCTAGCAAAACCTTCAAAATCCTCTGCTCTAGTTCTTGAAATATTACATGCATTACTACCAAATGTAATCACCCTGCTATGTAATAGAATGCCAGAAATAATTTTTCCTACTTAAACGTAACTGTACACATTTGGATCAATCTCTCTTCATATTGCCCCTCACGTGCCCTTACCCAACATCTGTGACTATTTTATCTACTCTACTTAGAGAATAAGATCATTTAAATTTTTTAAATAACATTAGCTTTTTACATATTTATCAGACAGTGCAATAATCCAATAAATTATCAAATCAGTGTAATTAATCTTTCCATCTTCAATACTTACCATTTCTATGTGTTGGGTAGGTCCAAACTCTTCTAGTTATTTTTAAATATAAATTTTCATAGACTATAGTTACAAAACTTGTAACTTAGGGTGTTATGGAACATCACACCTGATTTCTCCCTTTGGTCCCCATTGCTGAACCTCTTTATAGACCCCTGTCCTTACTGTTTCTGGTCCCCACTGACCAGTATTCCATTGTCTTTTCATATCGGTTTATCTGTTTTAGCTTCCACAGATAGAGTATAATGTACACTATTAGTGTTTTTAAGTTTACCTTATTTCATATAGCAATGCGCAATGGTTCCACCTAGAACATGGCAAAGGACAGAATTTAATGTTTAATGACTGAATAACATTACATTGCATGTACATTATATTAATGCCCATTTGTCCATCAATAGACAACTCAGTTACTCTATATCTTAGCTATTGATATGAGCTCTGCAAATATGGACGTGCAAATCTTTTGCATTGTATTGTTAGTTTTGATTTTGTTCACTTCTACTCTGATCTTTACTCTTTTTTTTTTTTCCTAATTTTGGGTTTGTTTTGATTTTGCCCTTCCAGGACGATGCTCAGGTTGTGTATTTAGGGTCTTCTTGTTTATTTTAATGTCACCACTTAGTTCTATAAAGTGCCCGTATTATTACTACTGCCGTTTGTGTATCCCATAGGTGCGACTCGCTGTCTTAATTTGCACTTATTTTAGGAACGCCTTTTATCTCCATTTTAATTTCTTCAAAGAGACATTGGTCATTCAAAAGCACAATGTTCAATTTCTATGTATGCGTATGTTTCCATTGTTGCTGTTGACTATGCTCACAGGAGATGCATTATCTAATTTTAATTTTTAAACTGTCATAAGACTTGGATTGGGTGTAATAAGTGACCGGTTCCGGACAGTGACCGTTACACTTTATATTTAAGATGTCTCACAGGTCTTACTCGCTCAGGGGTGGGGCTTTGGGAGGATGGCGGGTCCATGGGGTGCCACCCTCATCAGGGAGCTAACTCTTCCACTGGCTT
>PVLD010004497.1:96601-124798 GCA_004027595.1 Dinomys branickii
CCCTCTCCCCCCCCCCCACTCTCCCTCTCTCCCTTTCCCTCACACTCCTCTCTCTCTGCTTCCGAGCCGCTATTGGTTCAGTAACTTTCCTTTGCCAGGTCTTTCTGCCATGTCATTTCTGACTTGGACCTAAGCACACATTCAAATAATGAGACCTAGAGCCCAAACCTCTCCTCCTATAGGTTGAGCGTGTTGTGTATTTTGTCCCAGCAACAGAAAAGGAACTAATGCAGTGATCTCTGTGCTAAAGAGAAAAATGTGTGTTCTGAAGCTTTTGAGTGAAATCCGCTACACAGATGCACTGAATTTCTTTGATCTATCATACAGATTAAATCCCAGAATTCTTTGTTGAGTTGTCTGGATGTCTATCCATTGTTGAAAGTGGGATACAAAAGTCCTCAACAGTCATGGAATTGATATCTATTTTCTGTTTAAATTCAATATTTACACTTTATATTTCTATGCTCTGGTGTTGGGAGCATATAAAGTTATTACATCTTGCTGAACTGAGACAAATATATTTACATAATATTCTCCTTTGTCTCTTAAAATTTTTGATCTAAGTCTATTTTATCTCACAAGACTATTACTATTGCTGTTTGCTTTTGATTTCTGTTTGCATGGAAAATCTATTTCCATTCCTTTACAGTCACTCTGTATGCATCTTTACCAGTGAAATTAGTTTTCTTTTAGGCAACATGTAGCTGGATATTTTTTATGCACTCAGCCAACGTATAATTTTTAATTTAATGAATCTTTATTCAAGGTTAATATGGATGGGTAAAAATTTACTCTTGCCCATTTCTAGCTCAATTATTGTATTCTGTTGCAATGATTTTCTGTAACGATAAGCTTTGATTCCTTTGTCTTTCTAATTAGTGGTGTATTTTAGCAGTGAATTGTTATGCTTTTGTGTATTTTTATGATGGTAGCTATCATTCTTTTGCTTCCAGATGTGTGATTTCCTTCAGCATGTTTCAAGAACAGTACGTAATACTGTCAGTTTTTCTTTGTACAAGAAACATTTTATTTCTCCATCTCTGAACAATAGGTTTGCTGAATGTAGTATTAACCCCTGCCGATGTTGTTCATTCAGAACTTTGAAAACATCATCACACTATATTCTGGCACAAACAAGTAATGCTAAAAAAAAAAAAACAGCTGCCAGTCAAGTGGGATTACCTTACGTGTGATGCAACACTTTTCTCTTTCTACCTCTGTTTTCAGAGTTCTATTTTTAACTTTTGACTATTAGATACTGATTAAACATGGAAACAGCCTTTTTCAGTTGAATCTACTTGTGTCTTCTGAGCCTTGAGAATTTATGTTCCCATATATATTTCAAAACTTGAGAGGGGTTTTGTTTATCATTTCATTAAATAATTTTTCAATGCTTTATCCTTCTATGTAAATATTATTTTTTATAGTGCTGGCTGACACATCTCATTAGCTTCTTCATATTTTAATTCTTTTCTTTGAATAGCTATTTCAAAAAAATCTGTTTTCCTGCTCAGGTATTTCTTCTGCTCTATTGATCCAATTCTCAGTTGTATATTTATTTAATTGATTGAAGTCTTCAGCCCAAGATTTTTACTTGGCTCTTGTTTATAATTTCCATCTCTTTCACATTTCTCATTTGCACTTCATTTTCCTGAACTACCTATCTGAGTTCTCTTAGCCCACTGACTTTCCTGAGGACCATGGATTTCTTTCATGTGCACATAGGCATGTCTGGCTATGGAGTGATTTGCAATGGCAGCCATGATGCCATGACCACAGATTTCGGAGGGCTTTGTCCTTAAGCCAAGCCCTGATGGCAGAGAGCCCCTGTGGTGATGGCAGCCAGGATGCTGGGGCAGCAGTTTGCAGATGAGAAGATCCCCAGACCACACAAGCGAAAGTCTTGACTTTAGAGAGGACTCTGGTGGCAACAGCCATAGTATCACATCAATGAGTCAATAGGCTATGGAGGGTGCTGTGCTTAGGCCTCACAGAGAAGTGCTAGTGTCTGAGTCAGCTCTCCTGGCCTCAGCGCAGGTGGGTGAGGTTGGGGCAAGGGCTTCGGGCTCCAGAGGAAGAGCGTATCTGCTCTCCTGGATGTGGGGTGGATTTCCTGCAATGCTTGGACCACCTGTTTTCTAGAGTACATTGGCATAGCTGCCAGGGCAGAATTGCATAACTGAGTCTGAGCTCTTGAAGTAGTGGCTTTTGAGGCAAATATCGGGGGGAATCTGTAAGGTCCCCAAAGAGGAGATGCAGTGGGTATGGGTGCCCTTAGGCTGGAATGTACTTTACTGTGGCCCCATTTTCAGAAAGCATAATGTAATTCCTTGGGCCCTGGAGGTTGGAGGTCTTGTTATGGTGTGGATCTGAATTGCCCACAAGTGCTATATGCCAAAGATTTGGTTACCAACTGTGTTAGCTTGGGGCTTATTTTTTCAAGGGGAACAATATAATACAGGACACATATTTTTAAGATTATTTATAATAGTCACCCAAAGAATGATATACAAAGAGAGTACAGGAAACCTGTCCACACACTAAGACCAAGAAAACTAGCCGAGGGCCTGGATCCCATGGAAATATCCTACGTGAGTCCAGCTGAAGGCCAAGAGCTTATAACAATGCCTTTTCCGAGTCCCCCTGGAGGCCTAGAGCCCAAAACAATGTCTAATGCAGGTCCGGTTCATGGATCTGTGCTGGGAAGGCCCAAAGGTCAGTGGTAGAATCTAGGAAGTCTGTGCCAGTGGGATGAAGGATCTGTGCTAGCAGGCTGAGGGATCTGCACTGGAGCCAGGAAGCGATGCTTTGAAGAAGCAGAGCTCCCCCGAAAGGTACCACAGCCATCCGCACCAACAGTGAGGTCCTGAGCTCCTCTGATGATCAACATGGCCGAGTTCCCATCAGGGAAGCCAGCACAAAAAGCTTCTCCAGGAGACTGGCAGTGCACCATCTTTCCCTCTGGAGCCAGGAAGTGATGCTCAAAGTGAGGACCCGAGCTCCCTCAAAGTGAACCAAAGCCATTCTCAGCGCCCTCGAGGTCCTGAGCTCCTTGGAGGATGAAAACAGCCAAGTTCATCAGGAAAGCCAGCACGACAAGTTCCTCCAACAGGATCAACAGCTCCTTACAGCTTCTACCAGCTTCTACCAGCTTCAAACAGCCTCTCGCAGCTCCCAACCCCTTTTTCTTTCTCTCTGGCTCTGCCTCTTACGCTGCAGGCAGCAGTCCCCAGGCGGGCCTCCCACACCCAGCACCTCGTTTACTCAGCTCAGCTGGGGGTTATAGGTCGACCGCCAGTTGTCAGTCCACTGCACCAGCCCGTGGCACTATGAGGCGGCAGCACAGCTATGAGAAGCTGCAGTCCAGTTGGGCAGTGCGAGTCGCTGCGGCTATGCCCTTGGACAGCACGCCGCACCTCCAACTCTGTCTGTCTTGCCTTCCCTCTTTCTCTCCCCTCCTCCCTCCCTCCTTCTCTTTCCCTCCTATCTCCTATGGGTTGAGCTTCTTTGCTCTATCATGTGCCCCCTGCTATATGTTCTACCTCACCACAGACCAAAAGTGATAGAACTATGTGGTCATGGACCAAATCTATGAATATTGTAGTGCACGATATCCAGGCAGCCAGAGTACTAATTGCACTGCACATTGCTCCATGCTACAGTCTGTATCACACATGTTTCCAGTCACTCCTTCGTTGAGTTCCGGTATCTTTCCCTCACTGTGCTGAGAATGCAGCGTTCCTTTCTTGCGCCAGTGCTTTTCTGTAGAGGAGGAAAACACTTGCACACCTTTTCAGCCGAACTGGATTATTTTTCATTGATAGGAATTTAACTATCATAGAACATGTCTGCATTTTGCACTCAATAAAACTTATGTAGAAAAATTTGGGGACCTTTTTTATTCAGTGCTAGTAACTATCAGAATCTAGATCATAAATGTTAGTTTGCAGAGTCTAGAATATCTCATTATAGTTATTATACTAAATAAGAGGGTTTATCAGTTATCACTCTTAATAGAATTATAAAATATTAATACAGTTATCTTAATAGAATTATAAAATCTTAATAGAATTATAAAAATATGAGAAAAGTTTCTGAAATCAAAACCAAGAGCCTCCATCCTGATTCATGCACAAATTATTCATTCATTAATCCTTACATTCAAATTTATGTGCATTCATTCATTTGACCTATATTTACCGAGCACATGAAGTACCAGATATTTTCCTATGTCCTGGCTAAAAATAGATGAATCACAGAGAGTAAATGTTCTGAATTTACTGTGATTGTCTTAGAGGAAATGTGCGTTTCCTCTTGCTGTGACAGAAGGACCAGTAATTTACAAAGAAAAGAAATTCCATTTTGGCTCATGTTTCTGGAGGACTGGAAGTCCAAGAGCACAGCACTGACATCTGACTGCCTTCTCATGGAGGCTTCGTGCTATTCATAACACTGCAGGTAAACCGAAGGGCGAGTGGGTGTGTGCTAAAAGGTCAATATATAAGAATCAAACTTGCTTCAGAACAACCTGTCTCAAGGTAACAATCAATTCCTGTAAGACCAGAATCTCACATGAGAAAAACTATATATAGTCTCCCTTACTTTGCAACACAGCCACAGTAGTAATATAACTTCAACCTGAGTTTTAGAAGAGGTATGCCGTACTCAGGCCATAGCAGTAAAAGATACATAATTATAACACTCTGGCTAAAAGGTTATCAATATTATTTTGCACTAGCTCCTGGTCAGTGGAACCAAAAATCCCACGTCTTCAGCTGTTTTCTAATTGTGCAACTCAGGGTAAGTTCCTTAAAGTGTCTAAACTCTAGTTCCCTCTCTACTAAAGGAATTTCCCTATTTTAAAACAGGAAAATAATATCAGTCATCACATATGTGTTAGATGAAAGCAAAATGTGCAAAGCACTAGTCCAAGGGCTGTACTTTCATGTGTGCACAGATAGAAATCCAGAAACACAATGTGAAAGTAAGCAGTTATTGTGATCATCTACAGCACCATTAATGTAAAATAAAATATAAACTTTTACTGCCACTTCAAATTAGCAGAACACAAAATATAAAATATCAGTGAGCATTCAAAATTAAAATTCATGTAGCAGCTAATTGAAAAAAAGTTGCACATGTTATATGTGAAACCTTAAAATTATATAATAGGAAAAGTTCACACTCGAGATAGCACAAGCTCGTGCTCACTAGTGCTTCCAGCTGAGGAACTGCCACCTCACTTCCCTTCGCATGTTCTCTGCTGGCAGAGTGCATCTCAGAGAGAGAAGGGCAGCCACGGAACGAAAATACACCTGTGAAGTCTTGAAACTTTTCCTCATCTTTTGGTTCTATAAACTAAAGAAGTCTCACTATGGGACAGGTATTTGACTTCCTATTTTTAAAATTTCACCAACAAAAAGATGATGGATATTTTTGAGTTCCTATTGCTTCACAGACATTCATTTACACGAATTGATTTGTAAAGTAGTTGATTATTCTTCAAGTTGAAAATGTATCTTCCTTCATACTATTTTTCAATGCAATCAACAATGCTTCTTTTTAAAAAATTACATAATGTGAAAACATCCTAAAAGAATGAGAAGGGAAAAAGAACAATAACGACCTCCTTATGATGAAGGGATTCAGTGAAATTCAGAGATGGAACTTCCTGAGGCACCCTTTCCTTGGGTGTCCCCCCTATTAACAATAAACATTATGGAAAGAGAGATAAAGGTTTCCAGGCATCACAAAAGATAGCTCCTGATTATTTTCATTTTCATTTGGTTGTGAGTCACTGAAGTCAAGAGATTTAGTGGGAGATGACAAATGTAATTCATCAACCCATGAACATAGTGCAAAAGCCAAGTTTCAACAACTTTGTGTTTCAAACACTCTATTCAAAATGTCTAATGAACAGGAAGAAGTCTGAAGGAAGTTGTGGCAAGAGTACTGTGTTGAAGCACTCTTATAAATTAGAGACTGGGTCACACTAACACGATGTAGCTATCACTCATATAAACCCCTAGTGTTTACCAGCATAAAGGGGGGATTTAAAACCCCAAGAAGTTATAATAAATGGCACTTACTGTAGCATGGGCAAAATTTTAACTAATCAATGTTTTCATTTTCAGACCAGGAGCAAAAATAAAAGGTTGTACACACAGAAAAATAATTTCTACTCTGTAGACCTCAGATTCCCAGAATTCCCCGAATACAAGATTCTATCAAGTATCAAAATGTCGTTGTAGTTAAATAGTTGTTACATACAGCAGGTAAGACATTGATTCAGCAGCTTTAAACATTATTCGTGTACTAGCTAGTTCTACTGGGCACAATTTTCTCCTTTTCTTATATTAAAGTTCAGCAGAAAACTTTCTATGCATAACAGAGAGCCATTATTGTCTTCAACTGTAACTTCCACGCTGGTGTCCAAGCATGGTATGGTACTCATTTTATTATTATCTGCAATCAGGAAAAAACACAATAAGAATTAATAAATTCATGCTTATTTATATTAAGGAAAAGAGCTAATGATGGCTTATAGTGCTCATGCTCATTTCTATTGATAAGATCTTACTCAATATTAATACTAAAATGCATGGGATATTTAGAAATATACTATTGAGTTTGGAGAAAGATACAGCCAGTTTTCTCTCTTACTCTGGTAAAATGAAAGATTGGGTGTTGGTGGGCAACATCAAGTGTAGCAGTCTAGGTTAAAGAAAATATGCTGGATTTTTCGTTTACATTTAGATACCCTAAATTGCACACCAAATGACAATTTTGCCTTCCCTATCACAGAAAAACTGTATCAGCTGGGTAAGAGACTTGGCCCATTTATCTTATTATTTATAACACTAGGGATTCATCTGTGTTCACTGTACTTTATCCATTAAAAGCAATGTCAGAATTATTTATTTTATTGCTTAAATAGTTCTCACCTTGAGCTCCTTCTATAAGAATGATTTTGATGGTCTATCAACAGGTACCCATCTTTTAGTTAGCATTTTTATACTTTCTGGCCAAAATATTTGAAGTTCATATTGTCTCTGCCCCAAGCCTGGAATCATCTCATTCTTAAGACTTTGAAATTACCTGAAAATGTTTAAAAACCAAGATATGTTAAGTGAAATAAATCACACACATGCTCAAGTATGGCAGGGTTTCTCTCATAAGGGAAACACAATGAACATCATAGAACACAGATAAATATGAAACAAAGAGAAGTTCAGCTACTTCACATTACAAATTCAATGTCTCAAAAAATATTTATATATGTTAACTAGTCTCATTTCTACTACTAGCTTATCCTATTTTGTTGAAAAGAAGGATCTCTGCTGTTATCGTTTCTTTGGTGTAAAGACGTTTTTGGTTTATACCTTGTACTTTGAGTAACTATTTTAAAGATATACAGTATAATAACTATTGTTATCTCCTATTATTTGATTGTAAAATTTTGTTTAATTTTATCATAAAATAGTACTTCACTCATTATTACTGGGATGTCATTGCTTTGGTGGATATAGTCAGGAAATACATGTACAAATATCAGTTGATGCATAAGCACACATCTATATGTATATTTATCCACCTATTCATGCACTTATGTATTTGTGAGAAACAAATGCAAATTGCATTGCAGCAGTTATGCACCTATTTTTTACACGGTAACTGGTCAAGGCACTGTTAAATCATTTCTTCTCCATGTGCTCCAGTACTTTTGCTGGTTTTTCCTTCCTTCCTTCCTTTCCTTCTGTCTTTCTTTCTTTCTTTCAGTACCAGGAATCAAACTCAGAACCTTGCACTTGCCAGGCAGGCACTTGTACTGCTGAGCTATATCCCTGGCCCTCCTGGTTTTATTTTTAACATAGGTGCAGTTCTAGTGTTGATTCCATTGGTCTCCCCAACATCATGGCTGGCTCTATTTGTCTACTTGTTGGGCTAAGGGAGTAGGATTTGTATGAAATGTTACTGCATATGGCTCTAAAGGTCGGAGGTATGCAAAATGTACATACTCAGAGAACTAAGGCTTCCTAGAAATCCCTGCTACTCTGATTCTATTCTTCCTAGTTTTTCCCTCTTTTTGAAAAAGCTTTTAATAGAATCTAATTCTATATAGAAAATATGATGCTCTTTAAACTCATGCCTTGATTATTTTAAAGATTACAGATAACTGTTACATATTTTTAAGTAAAAAATTCCAAACAAATGTAGCTTCTTGCTGTTTTGCTTTTCTGACATTAAAGATATTTTCTGAAATATCTATTTATCTCTCTACTTACTATGCTATAATGCTGGCATTATTTATATTTTCCCTTTTATTTAATATGTATGTCTTCTGTTTATATAGCCTAATAGTTTTTTCAAGATGGTGTGAGACATAGTAAAACACTGAACCTTGAGTTTTTATTATTCTCAGACTTTCTGAGAACTAAGTAGGTCATGCATTTCAGATGGAATAAAACTTTAGGAAATGTGATAGTAAAAAAAAATATGAAGGACAAAGGCAGATACCATTTTGCTTTATCTTTCTTTTCTATTATTTTGTGGTCTGTGGTATTTAACTCCCACTTTGCAGCCATAATATGATTTTCTTTAATTAACCTAATTCACAGTTTGAGAAACAGACATTAAAAGTTAATGAATGTTCACTTTTTCTTTTAAGAAAATTTATATATTTAGTTTATATACATTTTATAATACACAGTATATAGTGAGAAATAGACAGAAAAGTAGAGTGAGAGATTGTATACATTTGTTCCACCTCAAATTTCCCACGTACAGTGTGCCTGTTTTCAAATAAGAATGTCAAGGAATCAGAATGATGTGTCAATCTAGTTTAGTAACATAGACTAGAACTTGGTGCAAATAAACTCAAAGCCTTAGTGTAAATACATTCCACTTATTTCACTGAACATATTTAAAGTAAAATTTTTTGTGTTTATTGTTTTCCCTGAAATTCAAATTTAACTCTATGCTGTCTTTTAGTGTAGCCCTATTGTGACAAATTAAAATGGTATTTAGAAGATAAGGTAGTATTTTATACACACCTGAGAATGTGTAATAAAATTTTAAGTTTGTACAAAAACAAGGTTCATCAAATTGTACTTGACACATATATGGAAGTTCAACTATACTTTGTTTCTGCAATCCATTAATATTGTAATGTTTCAGTATGACTTGTAGGAAAGCCCATTATGAGCCAAGTCATATAGAAATCTTGCTGAAGGGCTTGAGTTGCTGTTTACTCGCTCTGTAAATCTGGCTCCAAAGGACAAACTGAAAAAGGGAGATAATTCCCCTTCTGCGTGAAGACTGTCCTAAGTGCTTATAGATTCATTACCATAGTTTTTGGTTTTTCTATGTCTATATTATGAAAATTAGCCCCAGAATTAGGGAAATTTAAAACTCACTAGGACTAATAAACAGGATTAGGCTGGGAATCTTAGTTTTTTTTTTTTTTTCCACTTTATAGAGGGGTTCAGGGTTTTATAATGGGGAAAATTTCACATTGTAAAGGCTTTTCTGTGCTGATGACTCAAACTTAAATTTCAGGTTATACAGAATGGATATGTTCATATATTGTTGTGACTTGTATGTAGATATCTCCCATAATAGTTACCTGATTTTGTCAACTCCAGTAAGAAATGCCCAACTAAACTGTATCCGAATAGCTCTGAGTGTGGCTAGGAGATTTCCTGCAGACAGGAGACCGACACTAGGGTCTCGTTGCCTGAATGGTATGAAGGGGAAACAAAGACTGAAGGCTCACTTTTGTTTTTGTAGAAGAATTCCAGCCTTCACCCTCACCATGGACATCATCTCCTGGCTTCCAAGGCAGACTCTTTGGCCTCTAGCACAGATCCCCCAGCCTTCCAGTGCAGACCTTTAGAAACAGACTCTCGGAGTACTCTACACTGAGCTCCAGGCTGCAACGGGATCTTTCAGATCTCCAGTGCACAGATAACCTTTTTGTGCTTCCCCACGCCTGACTCTCTGGGCCAATCTTGTAAAGAAATACCTGCCAAAGCCTCAGGGGCTCATAGGTGGGACTGTGTGGAGATGGTATGAGAAGGTGGATTAAGGGTGTGTGACAACTACATTAATTCACTCATTGGCTTGGCATAGTTCTGGGACTGGACAATAGGATGGCCTGCCATGGGTGTGGGTGGCACCAACCAATAACAGGCTTGTAGTCTGGAAGGAATAAAAGGGAAAGGGAGGCTCGGTGCTGCTGTGTTCCTGCTGCCTGCCTGCCCTGCCGCGGGCTCTTTCTCCTCTGCTCCCTCCTTGGAGCCTATGGACTCGCCTGAAATTTCTTCAGACTGTGAGTGGAAATAAATCTACAACTTTAATGTTGAGTATTGGGTATTTCCTCCCAACAATAAGAAAATACCTAAACCATACTTGAAGCTTGAAGTTTTATGCTCAGAATGTTTTGATATTTCTACTACAGTCTCTCTCACTCTCTCTCTCTCACACACACACACCATATATATGTGCGTGTGTGTGTGCGTGTATATATATATATGTATAATTCCCCTTTTAAGAGAGAAAAGAGAGCAGGTGCAGCAACAGTAGTATAATGAACAATAGTATTAGCAAAAGTGGAAGGATAATTTTCTGAGGGCAGCAAAAGTCGCTACCTTGTAATCATCCCTCAATTATGTTTTACCACCAGAATTTGTGTTACATACAAATAAAAAAAATTTGCTCAGTGCATAAATCTGTTGCTTTAGTTTATGAAATATCAGCGGTGTTACCAAATTCTGCATAAATAAAAGTAAATTATTTAATCAAGGTGTGTTGAAAACTCGTGAAAAAATAAAGAACATAATTATGTCTCATTTAATGTATTCTCGAAGGTAAACCACATCAATCTGCTTTACTATTTGTAACACTTATGCATATTTATAATAAGTTTTCTTCCAGATATTTATCAATCAACCACTCATTAACATTACTTATTAATGTTTCATTTGGAAGTAAAGCTTCACTTTATAATATAATGTAAACATGATTCTCGTCAATATTGTTACCTTTTAAAATGTGCAGGCGGTCCTGACTGGGCACGGTGATCTAGTATCACAAAAATGACTACGCATGGTGAACTGTGCAATGCAATCGTACCCAGAATGGACCGTTACATAACTTTCAGAAATGTGAAATCATTAAAAACTCTCTTAGAAAGAGTGTTGGTTATAAATATAAAAGAAATGGAAACGTAAATCAAATATTTGTTTTGTACACTGCGATTTAAAATATTAAAATCATACAGTTTTGTGAAATGTATGTAAAGTTGTCCTAGTTAAGAGTGTCTACTTCCCGATCACCCCGTGACGTCTCCCCGCGGCTGGGGGACGGGCCTGCCCCCTTTGCACTTTCCATCAGCTCTCTGTGTCCTGTCCCTTTGCCCACACAGGGACGCGGTGGCCCTGCAGCCCCTCCACGGGAAGCTTCCTTGCCAGCGTCGCGTTCTCTTCGTCCACTGCACTGCACCCAGGGCTGTCTGTGACGCTGCCGCGTCCGCCTCCACTCGCCTCCTTCGGAGTCTGTGAAGTCACATCTGCTGGAAGGAAGTCCGCTGGCATAAAGTTCTAATCCCGCTTCTGACACTAGTGGTTTTACTTCTCTGCTTCACTTTCATCTTTGTTGGCCAAGAACTTGTGTGTTTATTTATTTATTTCCTTCCTTTTGTATTTATTTCTGTTTACTATCTTCATGAATTCATCACCTGAATTTATCAGAGAACACAAGGAAGCAACACAATTGTGGTTTAGCTGTTTGTGTGTAAACTGAATAACAAATACACACTGACCAAGCATTCACAGATCTGGGGAAAAGTGACATGATTGGTCACTGATGATTATACAACTGTGTTATTTAAATAATGATTTGTGGACTCACAAGATAGCAATAAAATTGGTGCTTTATCCAATTTCTCATAGTTCATTTAATGTAACTGAAATTTAAGCCATATTTTTGGAATGTCTTTCATTAACTAAATCATTGTAAATGGAATTTGTTTGTATTGGAACTCTGCAAAGCAAGGACTGACTATAATTCCTGCAAGCAGAAAGATGCTATACGTTAAGTTTAATTGGCAGTGGATGTTTCTTCATTGACAATGTAGTATTTCAATAGAGTTAAGAACATAGGATAATTTACAAGGGATTAGCTTTTGTCAGAAGCTTCAGAGGAATCCACCCAAAATATACCAGTGTCCAAGCCAAATAGAATATAAGTAAAGAGTAGCATGCTTGCTATTTACTCACAGCTTCAAAACCTGTGCCCCAGTTGCCTTGATCATACAGACACAAAGAAGTCTCTCCGGAATTACAGAATCTCTGTAGCTTCGTGATATCTACATTTGATGTTGTTGTCATCAACAGAACAGCACAGCATATGAAAATAACCATCAGCTGAATGAGACCTGTATTCGCCTACAATTTGGAGCTCATTCTTCTCTGAATAATATTAGCTAACATGACATTTAAATTCTCTCCACACAGTTAGCCTCAGCGTCTGCCAGCTTATATTTATTAGTTATTGTCTTTACTCCTAACTATCAAACTTGATATAGATGTTTAAACTCAGAACTCTATCCTAGAGTTCTGGTCATTCAGAGATCACACTCATTCCTTTCTGTTCAAAACCTTTTCTAATCTTTCTAATCACTTTCCACTCTATCACATGGATTCTTTGTATGAAAATACAAAGGCTTTCCCCAAGTAACCTGGAATAGTATGCTCACTTTGGACACACCTGCAGATCATATAAATTTTTAAATCAGTTCATTTTTCTGCAATGGAGGAAAAATAGATAATTAAAATATTGCATAAATAATATAATGTATATGCTGAGAAATTATAAAAATTAAAGAATCTAAAGGAAATATTTTAGACAAAAACAACTGCTTTAATAACAAATTGATAACAATTATCTTCCCCTATATTATGGATCCTTCAAGTTTTTTCCACTATAGGAACAATAAAATATATTGTCATGGAATAGACTCTTAAGCTTTGTAGTGATGCTCTACAAGAAAACAATGCCCTTCACATATTCTCAGTAAACAGGCAGCTAATGTTAAAGTCTTTTATCTGATATTAAAAGAGTTCAAAGTTTGGTGTAAATGTCAGTAGTCAAATCTACAGAGAATGTCTCTGAGGATGAGATCAGAAAAAATTACATCCTGAAATTAACTATTAGCCTCAAATTATATCTTCTGTACACCAGGAATACATCAAGGAGATTAGAATCAAGAAAAAGCACACTAATTGATAATTCACTAATAACAGTCAACCACAAGGAGTAATTAGATCTGTGTACAGCACCCAGAAGATTTAATCCTCTGCTTGTGTTGTAATATTTAGCCAAAACCCCCAAGAGGCATCGCCTCACCATACATGAGGGGTACTGACAGGTCAGGCAGTTGTAATATTAAATTGGTGTAGCATAGACTAATATTAGCTAATATTAAGCTAGTGTAGCATAGACTAAAATTAGGGATGGTGTGTCAGAAATTTCACTATAGTTTGAAGTTACGTTCAAACTGAGTAGCTTTACCTCAATGTTACAGTCAGATGAGAACAGGCAACTTTAGAACTAAGGGACTAATCTTGTAGTGAAGAACTCTCCATTTTTATGAGAGTTCAACCATATAATCATGAGAATAGAAAGCAAAATATATTGACTAAAACATAATTGTTGTGCTAGTTGGGAGGCTTATCAACTTGAAAGATTTGGGAGACAGCAAGAAGACGGATAAATTCACTCTTCGGGACATGTCTGTGTGGGTGAGGGAGATGGGACCTTGGCAACTGTATCCGACCATTTGTTCCTTCCTCTCTGATGTTCCCTGCCCTGGTTCCTGGCCACTACGAACTGAGAAACCTCCATACACCACACACCTGCACAGGGATGTTTCTGCCTCAGAGCCAGCAGACTATAGACTGGACCCTCTGACGCTGTAAGTCAAGTAAACATTTTGCTCCTGTAACTTTAGGGGTCACATACTTGACTCCAGCATTGGGAAAACTGACGAATACCAATATTGAAAAATGGCAGGTACTCTTCTGTGACAAGTCTCTTCTGAAGGTTAAGGTTAATGCTTGTTGCTCTTTTTCCTTTTCACTTACAGTAAAATCATTTTAAAACTTAGAATGTGCAAATGAATGCATGCTTATTTTTTTATTTTTTAAAGTAAAAAAAGAAGAAAAAGGAAAATATTAACAGAGAGACACAAAGTAACACAAGAACAGTACAGTCAAAATTGAATTACAGACAAAGTGACAGGGAAATTAACAATGGTTGCTGTATTACATATTGATAACTTCAAAGTGTATGCTCAGGAAAACATAAAGACATACAATCTTGATCAAACAACCAATCATTACCTGTTCCTTATCTTAAAGTGACATAAGTCAACAGTAGAACCTTTTCAGCCATCCTGCATATACATATATACATACAATGTATTTACAAACTTCTTAAAGGTACTCTGACCTCGGGTAGTAAAATATGTAATATTCAAGGAAAAGGCCTCCAGAAGTTCAGAGGCTTTGAAATAGATGTTTAGTGAAGATTATTTGTTTCTATAATATATTTTTAGGCATGAGGAATTTAGAGGCCTGAATAGTTTATTCTATTTGGTCATAGAAAATTTATAATTTAGTCAAGTTATATAGATCCTGGTCCTTCCTTCATTTTTCCATTGAAAAGTAATTACTGATGGCCCACACTGTTTCAAGAGCTTTCTTTCCAATTTATTGGAAGTGCAAATAGGAAAGAGGAGTTCCTCCCCTCATGGGCATAGATTGCCGAGATGTTTAATGGTTCAGGGAGATGAAACTGAAGAATCCAACATCAATTTTTAGTATATTAAGTAAAGTGTTAAGCAATGTCCTGATAAAATCCCTTCTGCCCCATTTTACCAAGGAAGGACACTTATTTAGCCCACAGAAAATTATCATCTCTTTAATAGCCATGTGGGCTACTTCAGAAAATGAAACAATACATTCTTTTAAGGAAAGCTTGGGGGCCAGGATGCCTGTGTCCCCCACCACCAACAAAAAAGGAAAGATCAAATTTTTACCATGTTATTATTGCTCAGTATGAGAATTATCCAACGTGTTTTCTGAAACGAGGGACAGGAACATAAGCCTGACATGCACAAAATGACAATAAGACACATAATCAATCATCTGATTAAACATAAGATAATGCCTGTGTGATGCTGCTGTGCGTTTACATTTTACTAATCCTGTTAACCTCCTTTTGTGGAAACAAATCAGGACGATATTAATCCTTTGTTAAGAAAAAGCATTCAGTTCAAATTTTAAAACCTAGCTCCATTTTATTTTATTTTTATTGTTAGCTCCGATTTATAACATACTATTTTTAACATAATAATATAGCTCTCAAAATATTTATGCTAGAAGGTGAATTGATTTAATCAAAAACAAATGGTCCAAAGAAATACTTGAAATGGTTATAATTTTAAAGGTGGTTTGAAATTTGAGAAACACCTTTTCATGTCAGGAGATAAAATGGATTATTTGCCATGACACGTAAAGGAGACAGCAATACTAGACTTTGGTCACCCTTAGCTTCAAGGGATTCTTCACAGTGCTGTACAAAGATCACAGAATGTGCCCTAAGAGGAATTTTTGAGTCCTCTTCCTCATTTCCACATCTTATAGTACCTACTCACATAGCAAATTCACAGTCTTCAGATTCTTTTTTGTTTTGAAGAGGAAAAAGCAATAACAAAATAACAACAAAAAGACAAAAACAAAACAATACGAAAACTATAAAAACAATGCAGGATTTCAAAACAAGATGATAGTCATTAAAAATGTCGTTATATTACATATTGTTATCTTCAATGAATTGCTCAGATTACCAGATGTAAGAATGCAAGATTGATCAAACCAATGAAGAGAATAAAAAAGAAAAATTTAGAAATGATACAAATCTTCATCAAATAAGATGGTAGGAATTCAGCAAAGGTTGTTATATTGCATATTGTTGTCTTCAAATTAGACGTTCTAATTACCAGATACAAACATGCACAATTGGTCAAGAGAAAAGAAAAAAAATAAGCGTTAATTGTTCTTCAATAAGCCAACAGATACCAGTAATATATTTATCTCAGCTGTCCTTGTATATACATATATGGTTTTTCTTTCTTCTTTAATTTTAAAGAGAAAATATCAACAATGACAAAAATAAAATCATAAACAAGACAACATAAAAACAATAAAAATAATACCAAACTTCAAAACAAGGCAATGCAGCAATGGTTGTTATCCTGCACACTACTGTCCTCAAAGTAGTTACTCAGACAAGCAGACACAGGTATGCAAGACTGATCAAAAAATTATACCTTAAATGTTTCTTTCAATAAACCAATAGAAACTAGTATTCCAATTTGTGCATATAAATATACCTGCTTTTTACTTTCCTTCTTTCTCTCTTTTTTCCTCTTTTCCCTCACCCGTTGTTGTTTCCAATTTGAGCAGTTTCTTTCCCTTTCACAATATCTATTGTACTTTTCATATTTTTTTATTTACTCTTTCAGACTCATAGTGAGGAGGTAATGCGATGTTTACACATGTGATTCTGATTTATTTTCTCTGGTAAAGAAATACAAATGGCAACTAAATACACGAAAGAACGTTCAACATCATTAGTCATTTCAGAAATGCAAATTAGGACAACACTGAGATTCCATCTCACCCCAGAAAGAATGGCAATCCTCAAGAAATCAACTAACAACAAATGCAGGAGAGACTGTGGGGAAAAGGAACCCTTCTCCACTGTTGGTGGGAGTGTAGACTGGTGCAACCACTGTGGGAATCAGTCTGAAGATTCCTCAGTAAACTAGGATTAGAGGTCCCATTCAACTCAGCTATTCCCCTTTGGGGTATTTTTCCAGAAGAACTGAAAATATCATACCACAGCGATATATGCACACCCATGTTTATAGCAGCACAATTTATCATAGCTAAATCTTGGAAACAACTCAAATATCCATCAACAGAGGAATGGGTAAAAAAGATGTGGTATTTCTATACAATGGAATATTACTCAGATATAAGGAAAGAAAAACTAGAGGCTTTTATAGGTAAATGATACAATTTGAGATCATACTCATAAGTGAAATAAAACAGATATCAAACCTAAAGGAACATATCAAATTGTTGTGTTATAATTCTACTTAGACATGACTTTGCCCTGATATTTGACTGGTAAAGGCATTATTCAAGACCATGTGTTTAATGATTTTGATAATTAATATTCATTTTCTATAAGAGATTATAAAACTGTATAAGTTTAAAACTCCATAGAATATAGTTATTACTGGCTTTAATTATAAAAATTATTCAGTCACGGTAGGCTATTAAAGAGATATTTTGGAAGAAATGATGTATACAATTAGAAGTGACAGAGCATTGAGAATCAGTTCCCTTACACAGTTTATTTTCTAAAATAAGTTTTGTTATTTTATTTTCTTCATTAATATAGCTTTACTATTCTGGGAAACTCTCACTATGCAGACAAATATGTTGGCTGATAGAGGAAATTTCTTAAAGACCCATCAACACTTTCTACCAATTCTAAAGAGTTACATTATGATTCTTACACAGTGCTAATCCACCTTTCTCATGCCCTGCATGAAAATACCTGCTTTCAGTTAAACTACAGATATTTTTAATGAGTGTTCCCGTTGCACTACAAGATACCAAGTTCTGTAAAAGAAGCCTTCTCTCTTAGTGTGATGAGTAATAAACTTAAAGAATTCTTATGAGCAGTGTTGATAATATTTGGGGAACTGGAATTCAACAGTTTATAAACCAATTTGTTTCGCATTCATATATGTGTAATAAATCATTTTAGCACACTTAGGGGTTATGGCCACAGGTGGTTAAAGGGACATAATTTCTTATGATATAAACATTCAAGTCGAAACAGGTGATTCATAGAGTTTTCTTTAGTTATTGTATCACTGTCTATGAGATGATGGAAATATAAATCAGTATTGAAGTATTGAATCTGAATTTTTAAACATTTTTCACTTTTTTCTGAAAATATTTGTGCTTATTGGAAAGTGCTATCTGGTTGCCTTCTGTGGAAAACTAGTGGACTAGAGCGAAATTTTAGAAGTGATTAAATGTGAGTAGATATAGAGTTTCCTTTTCTTTTATGAAATTCAAGTAAGAGTTTTAAAGCACCAAATTTTACTTCCAGAGATAGAAGATGCAGAGAGAGATCAAGTGAAGAATGCCCTGGTTCCTGAATTCAATTTATTCAATCTCATTCATGTATACTTGTGGTCCTTCCTTATATTTTCCCTGTCAAGAGTAAAGCTACAAAAAGAGAGAGGAGGGTGAGTGGCTCAATTCTCCATGAAAGCAGGAAGAGACAGCACGCTTGTTGAATAAAAATTATTACAACTGAAAATGTCCACCTCTCTTCACTAATGCAGAGGAGAAGCAGCTACCTCCAACCCTTTTAACTTCTGCATCTGCAGCTTTGGGCATCATTCTTTTTCTAGTTCTGCTGATCTTGACAGTGATGCAAGCCACCTTCATTTATGCTAAAATGTGTGCGAGGAGGTGTGAAGAGGTAAAAAAGAGGAGTGAAGGTCAAGAACTTATTGAATAGGGACCCTGTGTTGCTGTGTGGACCTGTGATAGTAACAAATGGGGCAATGGCTTCTACGCCTGGAATTTTTGTTCGAGGTTATGAACAATATATTACTAGGGCAATGGGAGTAAATAATGATAAAGGGAGGGCAATGGGGGGGTGAAAATGAAGATGTCAAGGCTCAGGCCAGGTCAGGAAGTACGCCCCAAATGTTCTATCCGCACTGCTTTTTTTTTCTTTTTTACTTAACCATTTATTTCACCTTTTCTGGAAAGAGATATGTAATATGTACTTGAAGAAAACTTTGGCATCCAAATGTTAAAACAAAACTAAATCCAAAATTAAAATGCTGTTAGTCAAAAACAGGAAATTGTAGAGGAAAATAATCTCTATATTTTTTGTTCATAGGAAGTAAGAAGGTATATGTCAGGTGATTATGACCTCACAGAAGAATGGCAATATTTTAGAATAAAACTATCAAGTGAAAATGACATAATTACAAGTTTTATATGGTCCTGTTACTGTTTAAGATATAGGGCTACAGCCCAAACTCCTCTCAGATCTGTTTCCTTTACCCTAGCTCTTAAATTCTAATGAATCAAGAGGTTGGACTTTGAGTCCTTAGATACCCAGAGTCGGTTCCATGCACGCGAGAACTCAGAGCTCCTGTAACAGCTTCGTGCGCTACTTTCAGCGATCCACCCCCATAACTGCATATGCAGAAAGCTGGGTCTCACGGCACAGTATCTTCATGTCCACGGGCTGACTTCTGAGGCATTTTAAATTTAAAATTTCACTCTCTACTGTATGCTTTTGCTTCAGTTAAGATAGATTTATTAGTATGATTTCCTGTCCAACATATGGGAAATATTTTTATTTAGAATGAGTTGGTTTCTTGTTGGGGTGAGCTACAGGTCATGTTCATATTCCAAATGCTTAAAAATTGTCCCCTGTAATTCACAGAAACTCGTTAATATTGTCCTGCTCATTATTCTAATTAAAAACATCTGTCCAGCAGGTAACAAAATTGATGTTTGTTAGATCTTTCAGCAAAAGATAGAGTTCATAGAATAACTATTTCCTCAGAATGTTTTTCTTTATATTCTTATCTTTCAAATTTGTATCTAATAACCTCTTCCATCTTCAGGAAGGTTGGGCAATAGATATTTCACCACTGCTTCTCTCTTTCTTTGTTAATATTTGGAGAAGGACATACAACTCATTTTGGAAATCATTTCAGGAGCTGCTTTTCTGTTGGCAAAGAAAGTGCAGAAATCACATTACCTGAGACCATAGATTTGGGTTTCCTTTTCTAATTAAAGGACTACTTATTTCTTGATTCCACTGTGGAGGACAGATTTCAAACTACAGAAATCTGTCCAGTACTGATTAAAGAAGGAAGAACTCTATGCTTCTTGTCTGTGGAGAGCAGCAAAAGCTAAGACTGTACATTCTCTGATAGGAAAACTCATTCCTAATGAACAAAGGTCATTGCCATTAAAAACTAACAAACAAAAAGCACAATTCTCTCTTGTTCATGGAACAATATTATAATGTTTACTTTGATGTTAGGAAAGTCATGAGAGGAGAAAATGTAGTCTAGATCAAAGGCTTCAACATGAATAAAATACCCTCCTTTAGTAGGCACATTGATGTTTTAATGTCCATAATATACATGTTCCTTCCTGTAAAACGTAACCACAATGACATGTCAATGGTTTTATATTGTCTCATCAGGAATCAATATCCTTAGTAACAACTATTGAAGTTTGACTGCCTTCTCTTTCTAAAAAACTAACTTCAACATTATTTAATAAGACAAGGCAGAGCTATTCTAAAATAGCAGTGATTTTATGATGATAAAATATTTTGTATGTGTATCATAGGAGAAAGATTGTGTTAAGAATTCTATAATCACTAGGTAGACTAATCCTCAAACTAACCACACATACAGTGGAGTTATAGCGTTCTTTTTTCAACCAAGAATTAAAGTGAGACTTGCAAGTGATCAATACCTTCCTAGTAGCAAAGTGCACATCCTACAGTTTCAAGTGCTTGGTCTTATACTGCTGCAAGTACATGACTGTTTCCTTCATTATCAAGTTCAATATTGAGATGTCATTGTTCCCATATCACATTAATTATGACTAGTAAAATTTTCTTGTTATTAGTATTAAAAGCTACCATTAATGGCTCATTGTTCATATTTTGTTGAGTTAACTAGCATTCTCCATAGAGATGTATTGAATAATTTGCTATACTACTTAAGAGTCTGAGCACCAAATCCTGAGCCATTTGTGACAGAGCCTTTCTTCTCTTTTTCTCCCAGGAACAAGCTAAAACACTAATCTCAATGGAATACCATAGGCTATAGTAGCTATCAATTCAAAGTGTGTTCTCTCTTCAGTACTTGCATCCTAAGCCTATAGAATGAATGACACGTGCAAAATGACACCTTAGCTCCACTGTTAAAAGAACTATTCCAACTCTCTACCAGGCTGACAGTTCAGTGGGAGATGTGATATCTAGTAAGATTATAGATTTCCTTTCACATGAGTTATGAATAATGCCAGTTTTTAGGTGACATTAGACAGACATTCTTTGGAATCTCAGACAGTGGTACTGGCTGGTAAAGCAGGCAAGAAAGGAAACCTCCACCTATCAAATACATGGATGAGTTACTTAAGATAAAAGGTTTGTGCTATGGTTTCTTTTTTTTTTTTTTTGCGGTACCGGGGATTGAACTCAGGACCTTGCGCTTGCTAAGCAAGCGCTTATTCCACTGAGCTATATCCCCAGCCCCCCCAAAGGTTTGTGCTATGGTTTCAGCATGTCCCCTAAATGTCTGTGTTGAAACTTTAATATCATCATCCATATACCATATTTCCAACCATGTTATGGAGGGTTATTGCTGGTATTTTTTAGTTAAATGAAGCAGTTCTTTCACTGAACAATCACTTTACTTCAGCAGCTTCTCCATCTTTCAGCACTGTAAAGATTTCATCTGGATGTCATTGTAGGAGCGACGAAGAGGAAAAACACCATGATGTAAGGCATTTCTTTCTTGTGAAACATTTGTTTCCTCTCCAATTACAAATTAGCAGATTTTCTCTATCAAATGGAAATCTGTGCCCTCACCCATGAGAGATGGTAAATGTTTCCTGTTAGCCCTGTTATACATATTCCAGGTACTACTGGGCACATAAAATTTAAATACACATCCAACACATATGGCCCAACCCACATCTTGGAACAGAGCAAGTAAAGCCTAGGCAAGATGAGCTCCAATCAGTTTGCAGACCTAGGACTGTAAACATTTATGCTCATTATTTATATTTTCTGAGTTTTGGAACTGTTAACTATGCAGAAATACTGCTGCAATGGCAACTTCAACTGCGCAGAATCACATGGGAAGTGCAGTGTGGAGTCAGCCGCAGTGATGACACCTCTGTTCCACCTCCTCAGGCAGTGGAAGCAGAGGGAGCCCTTGAGCCCGTGAGTTTGATATAAGCTTGGGAAACCAAACAGATCCGTCCTCAAACCAAAAAAGGAAAAGGAAAAAGAAGAAAAATAAAAGAAGCATATAAGTAGGAGAAATGAAATCAAGCTATTAAATTAACATATAAAATCTCATAATTTTCCCCATGATTCTGATGATCTTGATCTCATTTCTGTATTTACCAAGCAATTGATCTGTACATCTTGAGCACAGAATATATTTCATTTTTTACAAGTGTTAGTTCAAAAAGATTAAGTTCAGCTAACCTAGTATATGTTATAAACTAATGTGAATTCAACGAACAACTTTCCTAAACTCCTTTAGGGTTCTGACTCAGTAACTAATCAATAAATAAATTAATAAGAACTTTGGTTTTTCTGAAGACTTTCTTTCAAATATTTGATCTACGACTATCTAATTTTACTCCTATGCACTGAAATGTACTGTAGAATTCACTGAAACATATCAACTTCCTAAGGGCTGATCTGTAATGAGATAGTGAATATAAATTTGTATATTACATGATCTGGAAAACAATAGGTATTTAATTGTTATTTTAGATTTTTCTTCTTTGCCCCATCAGCATGTTTAAAAGGAAATTAGTTCACGTGTCGACTGTCTATGTAAAAATGTGCTCCTATAACAAGAGAGAGAGCATATCTAATCATTTCTACACCTGGAGGTGAACTTTTCTTAGACTAGTCCACTTATATTCTATGCAGGATTACTTATCCTGGTTCATCTTATGTGTCTGAACAATTTGGGAATTCAAGATTCTTAAGGCACTTGGAGGAAATCCTCCCAACATGCGCATCCTTCTAGAAGTGTGCATATGAGTGTTCATTCTGAAGTACTGTATTTTCTAGCACTTTAAACTATACAATTTTAATGTATTTTTTATTTTAAAATTTTTTTTAAAAAACTGACAGAACAACAATGAGGACAAAATCAAAGCAACACAAAAACAGCAAAATGATACATGATCTCAAAACAAAATGATACGAATTTACAATGGTTGCTATATTACATACTCTTGTCTTCAACTAAGTTGCTCAGTTCACTAGACATAAGAATGTAAGATTGATCAAAAAATCAAAGACAGTAACAATTCAAAAAAAAATTGGAAATGATGCAGAGCTTCACCAGGCAAGATGGTGGGAGTTCAACAATGGTTCTTACACTGCACATTGCACTGCACATCAGACCAGCCATTCTGATTACCAAACTCAAGTGTGCAAAACTGATCAAGAAACAAGAAAATTTTAAACATTGATGTTCCTCTGAATAAACCACAGACATCAGCAATACACCTATTCCAGCTATCCTTATATATACATATAATTTTTGTGTTTCATTTAAAAAATAACAATTCATTCTGTGTGTTTAAAAATATTTAGCATAAGTAATAGATACAAAATGCAAGTAGAAACTGTAGTCAGGAGTCTGGAAGTGCAAAAGAGTCTGGAAGTGCACTTCTATTACCCTTTAATTATACTTTTTAAGTGTTGAAAACAAAATGAAATTTAAATATAAGGAAGATGTCTGAGCTGCTATGTGTTCTTCCTTAGTTTCTACTTCTCTCCTCTCCCGTCACTGATGACCAGTGTTCTTTGTGACAAATTCACTCATCTTCAGTTCTCAGTCACAAAATTAAGTGATATTTTCTCTGCTCTCAACTCTAGAGAGGGATAAAAGAGCAGATCCTGAGTGGCTGAAGCCAATCAGCAGATGACAATGTCAATAAAAGCAGGGAGTTAAATAGATGATAGGTAGATGATAGATAGATTGATGATAGATGGATAGATCAATAGATAGATAGTTTATATACATACATATATATATATATATATATTTTTTTTTAAAGAAACTACCAGAATAGATCTTTTCCACACAGAAAGAGGATGTAGATTGCGAGACTTAGGACAGGGTTAATATTTGAGGGATGAAGAAACCTCACTTCATGAATTCACCAGGTATCTCCATGATGGGATTAATTCCTTTTGGTTAAAAAAGAGAAAGTGTAGGTCACAAGATACATAATGTCACATAGATAGGGTGAAAAGTGGAAAGATCTAACATACAAGATGCAGGTAATAGATGATAATAGTGTAACTCATTGATAACTTTTGGTAATAAGATTTATAGCTGCTCTTACCATGGGGGAATGAGTGAATGGGTAATTTTATAAGATTAGGATTGATTTTAATTTGATCTATGGTGCTAAATATTTCACTATACATGTGCCTTGCAATGCCGCATTGTATGTTTTAAAGTCTCACAACAAAATCACTGAATTCCAGAGCTTAACTCCCAGTATTGCCAACAAAATTTTTTAAAGAATTGGAGCAAAAATATGAACATGGACTCTATATAGCTATTGCTAAAAGAATATATTAACAGTATGTATGCATATACTCTTTCTTCCTGCTTTGATTTATTATACTGAAAACAATGAAATACTTAAAACTTTCCAAATGATAGATGCTTGAGTTCAACACGAATGAGCAATCTTCCCTCTCAGATTTCCTCTGCAACATAATAGCAAGGACAAGAAAGCAATCAAGAGGCTTTTAATTTTTAAAAACTCTTGCAAAATATAGAAAACTCAATGTTTAAGAAGTCTTTAGTAAAAATATGAGGATTGGTTAATATATTGAAGAAACAGACTCTCATATACTGCTAATAAGATTATAGATTTTTAAAACTATTAGAGAAAGTTGTCATCATTTTACTAAAGCAGTGTCTATTTGATATAATAAAGTGATACAGAAATCACATCAACAAAAATGCACTTACAAGTTCACTAAAATCATATTTCAGTATATTCACAGCATTACTATAAATAGTAGCTTCCAAAGGAAACTAATTACTAAATGCTTATGAGAACAGACTTGAAGAAATGAATTCTTATATATTCCTCTATTTAGTATATTAATAAGAATTAGCAAACTATAAATATACATGAAGATATTGGTCTATTTCACAAACAAAATATTGAGCTAAAGAATCTAGACCAAATATTTAAACATTCTTTTTATACAAAATTCAAGAATGAAAAAAATTATCTATAGAATAGATGACAGGATACTGATTAGCCTTGGATGTTGCTGGGTAATTGGTATCTAGTGTAAGTGGAAGTTCTGTGGTAGTTAATGTTTGACATTTTAAAAATATGGATTTGAATTGTGCAAGTGTATTCCTTCAGATTGTGACTATTCATTATTTACTTTACTTTGGGAATTATTTTTGAAACTCTTTAGCACTTATTATTTCACACAATTGAGTGAGAAGTCAGGACTATCACAGCCTTCAGGCAAACTGAGGAACACTGCTGCAATTCTCATGTCTCAGTACCTTTTCTTCTGTGCTGACTTAGGCATTCTGCAAGATATAAGAAGATCTGGCAGTGATTCCAGGTCCCTCCTCTCAGGTAGGTGCCAAGGATAATTAAATTTTGCATGTTGTGCCTAAACAAACTCAACTCTGCTTGGTAGAAAGCGCTCGGTTTAACACATGCTCATGAAGTTTGGTACAGTCATCCTCTTCTAAGCACAGACATGAAAAGTGGTAAAGATATATTCTATTTTGCTAATCAAGCAAGCAATATAATTTTAAACCAGAAATAGAAAGAATACATCACCGGTCAAGACACTTCCGAAATCACATAGAACAGATTTGACTCGACCCTGAAGACAAATCTAACAGGGCTATTCCATACTCTGTTATTAAGGAACCAAGAGAAAAAATGTGAGCATCTTAAGGTAAAGCTCTCACCTGCCATGCCAGGAGTGAGGGCTTAACAAACCTGTAGGACCATTAATTTATCTTCCTTGGTGACCTGAAGTGTTCCCAGTTCCTCTGCTGGTTAATGTATGCCAGTAGTGATTATTATTGTTTGTGATGATGCTGTGTTTGAAACCATGAGCAAGCAGAGAGCAGCAGAGGAAAAAAACAGACACAACAACCAAAATAAAAAACAGAGAGAGACGGAGCCATCTCAAACGAAGGACTGATAGTAAAATCAGATTAGGTAAATGAAATAATCTGTGATGGGAGCAAAATTAAATATAAGCAAAGTTTTAAAACAGAAGCAGAAAGAAAACAAGATTTTCAATTTGAACGTATTAATCTCAACAGAAGTCGTTATGGGACGGAGTGGTGGCACATGCCTGTAATCCCAGCACTTGGGAGGCTGAGACAGGAGGATTGCTGTGAGTTTGAGGCCAGCCTGAACTGCATAGTAAAATAAAATAAAAAATTATGATTGAAAGTAAATTGACCTGGAAGATCTTTTCAAAAATTACAAAACATGTAGAAGCAGTACATAAGGATAGCCCTAGTGAGAAGACAGTGATTGAGAGTAGACGGATGAAAATTTTCATATGTGTAAAAAAAAAGGTCATGCATACAATAAAGGAAATGATAAAGGAGAGGTAATATCTACACAAATAAGTAAAATCTCCTTTATTTGAAAAATCATATATACTTGAAGACTGGTAGGCTGCCTGAATCCCAGAGAGGATTACTAGAAGTGGTCATTGATTAGATATATGCTAGTGAAAATTTTTAGTACCAATTTTTAGTACCAAATCTTATCAGTTTCTATAAAATTTAGTAATTGTTATCAGAAAGATAGTCAACTACTGACATATTTGTAATAGTAAAGTTAATAGTCAATAGAATATCACCTGAGATAAAGAGATAGATTTAGATTATTATTCACCTGTCAGAGAAAAGAAAGGACATTATAGACCTACACAGATTCAGTCCATGCACCACTCGTGTGTTCTGAGGAGAATACTCGCAAACGTGCAATAATGAAATGACAGTAAATCAGAAATCAGAAACTGAGATGAGGCTTACCATGGGGAAATCATAGTGATGACTCTTTCAGTTCACATAATTGACTCCAAATGGAGAAGGTTATGATGGTGATGAAATTGTGAAAGTACTGTAAACTAAGATTTCTTAAAATAAATGCTCTTTAAAATAAATGAGCAAAAGAGAAAATTCCACTTCCTTGGGAAAGGAAAAATAATTAAAAGCATTTTGACTGTCAGTTGTCAGAGGATGGAATGCCTCAAAAACTGTTAATAATTAGTAAATATCCATTTAATTTATTTTCCTTAGCAATATAAATCCAACTTTATTCCTATAGCAATAATAAAATATAACATAAATGATAAAATATAGCATTTTTTTCTGGGACATGCTAGACAACAGATATACAACACATAGAGTTTTGTCTGTGATTGGAAGCCTGGGCTGGTGTGGTTGCTGACTGGGCTGGGAAATGGAAATATATTGCCTTCTCTCTTTCTCTCCCTGATGGTTGAAATATGAATTTAGGGACTGGAAATCTACGAGCTAGTGCACTAAAAAAATGGAAAAGAGACGTTAAACCCAAAGCAAAAAGAAAATTGATACACACTGAAAATGAAAAGGAAAAAGATAAGGCACATTTTTTTCTTTTTAAAATTATCAACAAATTACATGCTCATATCTTGATTAGAAAAGGAAGAGTCAAATTACAAATATACATGCACAGAAACACAACCTTGCTTCTGTGCATGTGTATAGATGGAAAAAAGAGAATAAAAGAAGAGACCAAAGAATAAAAGAAAAGCTTAAACAAATGATGAAACACTAAAACATATTATTCTAAATGTGAAACTTAAATTATTTGCATTATTAGCAAGCAAATAGCAAATTATTGGAATTGTGCAAGAAGTAGAAATCTGCGGTGTTTTTTTTCTGTTGTTGTTGTTGTTGTTGTTGATGTTGTTGCTGTTGTTGATGTATGCCTGTTTTCTTTCTTGTCTTTGGATTTTTGGTTCTTGTGTTTTTTTTTTTTTTCTGTTGTTGAGAGGATCAACTGTCTGACTAAATTTGCATGTCTGTATACGGGTCCATACATCTACAATTCGAAGATATCAATGGATAAAGCAACAACAACTGTTGAGACCATATCACCTTGTCTATAGATTAGTTGTGATTGTACTATTTTCTATGATAATGGGTGTCTGTTTGTCAATAGGTTT